>VCRD01003186.1:51551-63723 GCA_006783055.1 Trinorchestia longiramus
TAGTTGCTCTGTCCCTTTCGGTGAATGCTCTGTGACAGAGTTTCGTGTCATCGGCGAATTTGTTGATTTTACTGATGATTCCGTCATCAAGATCGTTGATATAGATGATGAAGAGGAGCGGGCCTAAAACGCTCCCTTGAGGGACTCCTGATGTTACAAGCGCTGGATCACTTGTTTCATCGTGAATCACTACGCGGTGAGTTCGACCTGTGAGCCAGCTTCGTATCCATCGAGAGTAGTTGCCTCGTATTCCATGCGCTTCCACTTTGGCCACGAGTCTTTTGTGGGGGACTTTGTCGAAGGCTTTTTGAAAGTCTAGATAGACAAGGTCTACGGCTTTTGTATTGTCGTATGTATATATCTCAGTTTTTTTTCATCGTCACTTGTCGTGCAAGTATTCTTAAACTACTTCTGACTCTAAATTTGTTTGCAGATTTTGGCGAAGCATGTGATGAACGTTCATCTCAATTCACACAGCGTGCAAGAAGCTGCTCTCGCTGATGGTGAACTGTCTCTGCAGTTCCTCAAGAAATACATCAACTATTGTAGAAGGTGAGATGTGTAAACACCTTAGAGTAATCTTGAAATAATAATTAGATGGATTTTAATTCGTGTTATATTATTTACGAACCACACTTATTCTTGCATGTTAAGCGCAGTTAGTTGAGTAACCATGAAAACGCGATGTAATTAGACAGAAAAAGGGATCTGATTGAGATGTGGAAATAATAGTCTACGTTCAGAATTGATATTGAAACCCCACTTAAAAAACGGGGTTTCTTTGAGATTTTACAATGCTAACTTTGATTATTTAAGCAGAATTATATACTATCGTTAATTAAGGAACGTGTTACACAATTTATCGAATAATTATTTCAAGAAATAAATTGCGAAGCTAAAGTAAACTACAGAAACCTCAGAATCTGTAACTTTTATTCAGGTGTCTGGTAATAAACTGAATAAAGTATAAACAACATGAACTCTGGAAATTGCAAGTATGTGAACCAACTAGCGACTAAGTATTGATAATTTTTCTAGAAGCAGTAAAGAAATTAGGAATTCTTTATTGATCTTAGATGCCTATAAATTTTCACACTTGGGCCTTGTCTGCCTCAGTTAATTTTGTGCATTGCTCCACACAAAAGCAAATGTTGAAAAATATTCCTTCAATTGAATCGGGCGTTGAAGGGCATGCGCAAATCTTGGATATGAATGTGCAGAAACACATGGGTTAGGTTTTCAAAGAAACCCTAAAAACCTAGTTAGGCTTATTTTCTTAATTTTTTCCAACGCTGCATTATCTTCCTTCAGTGTCAGCTCAAGATGCTTTAATTTATGTGCACCATTAAAAACGGATTTTACACATTGCACCAAGCCAAGACACGCATGAATATTATCAAGGTGGTCGATGTGCCTTCCCGATTTTTTATAGGACGAAAGCATTTCTCCACATTTCTGAACATATTTACTACCGAAAATAGCCCCAATGCTTCTCTTGAGAGACAAGTAGATTTTCTAAGCATTTCTCTTATAAGGGAGTGTGGGGTGAGCTTTAGGAGGTCTCTCTTTGTTCTCAAGTAGCCAGTGTTCTCTGATAGGAAGGGCTTAGGTATTCTTAACCCTGGAGTAGTGAACATAAGTGTTTACGTCACTAGCCTCAGGCAAACTATACCATTTTCAGTGCTCCAGGGTTTTACTCTGCAAATTCAACAATGTCTGTTGGAAAAGGCTATTTTGTGTACACTTATAGTGTGTGATTGAATAAAGCGTATCTTTGCTCTGTTTCTTTCCCTATTGTAGGGGAGACCTATTCGCCGCACATCTGATCCTGAGGATAAATATCTGAATTTTCATTCGTTCTTAGTTTCACGTCTTTTTTTAATTTTATTTATCTATTGCAATTGTTCAACAGCCGTTCCTTAAATCTACCCAAACTGGGCGTGAAAATATCCAAGCATTCAAAAATGTTTGTTGTTTGCAGCCGTTGTGGACCACGTCTGTCAGAGACTGCTGGAGCGAAGCTACAGAATCGCTACGTGCTTATGAGGGGTGGAACCAGAGAGGCGGAGGCACAGGCTGACAAGCGACTGGCCATACCCATCACCGTCAGGTCAGTCGCTGCTTAACACGTTGACTCCGAAGTGGTACGTATGTGTACCACTTAGGTTAGGTTCTGTGAGTTTTTCAGGTCCTTCTAGTGACTATGCGTACAAAGTGAAGTTTTACATCAAACAGGCAATCGGAGGCAACGTGTTAATAATTATATTGTCTCGTGTTCTTTCCGTCAAAGTGCGTCTTATAGTGACCAACTCCCTAAATATTTCATGTTAAGGTAGGTCTTATTTCGTGATGCTAAGAGTTCCTTTTGAATTAATACTGTACTAGGTAGTTCCCGTGAAAATTCCGCGGTTTAAATTTGAATAATTTGAAATTATTATAAAGACGAATGTATTGAAGATTTACGACGAATTCTTGTATTTTAGATGATTACTATGTAGACAGTTCCCGTGGAAGTTCCACGGTTTAGATTTTACTAATTTTAATTTATTATAAAGACTAATGTATTAAAGATTGACGCCGAAGTATTGTGTTTTGAATGAATATTTTTCAATAATATACATATATACATCTTTCATTCTGTATCTTATCTACCGATAACATGGCCTAGTTAGTACCCGTTGAAATTCCTTAGTTTGAAATGATAAAATTAAGGATCTTTGAAATAAAATATCATTTTCAAATTTCCCCGTGGTACTATCAGAATCTGAATATTTTTCATGAATATGTACAGAACTTCCATTCTGTATCTTACCTACTGCTAACATGGCCGTGCAGGAAAAAAAGTTAACGGAAATCTTGAGGATTTTATAGTGATCCTGTGCCTTTGATATCCACAATGCAGTGCTTATACTACCATACCCGTTCTGATTTCAGTTCAATAATTTTTCTTCAGTAATAGAATGGAAGAAATGGGACGGACATACAAATAGAGGCAGAGATGCAGATACAGTGTGTATTATGTAAGTAGATAGACGGAGTTGCATAGAGTTTCGTGGTATTTTGAATTTTACGGAAAAATATGATATAACCTTACGTTTTTTCCGTAAATTAAATGAAAAATCACTGTCATTTATTTGCGCAAAAACTGATTAGAAGTGCATTAGCAAACAGTTATGATCAAACATTTTCAGTCGAAACAGTTAGAAACGCATCATTTAGTGGTTTAGCTGGGCATACTTTTTTTCCAACAGTAGTTGTGGATTCGGTAACAAAAAATCAAACAAACAAAACAAACGATCTTTATTTCCAATCAAGTACACAGTACATAGACGTTAGTACATTGGTTTTTCAAATTCTTAAGGTTAACATTCTAAGAGTAAGGGTGATGGTGAGCTCCATGCGACGATCCCGGGAGGTTGATGGGCGTCTTCATGGGCGGGGAGTTGAGTGCTTAGCGGGTTGAGTGCACGGCGTGGCGTACGAGAAATAATTCGTGTCCTTAGCCGGGTTCGAACCCACGGTCTTTCTACGTGAAGCAGAGACCGGATACAGAACACGGGCCGCAGACCACTCGACCACGGTGGCTGCAAAAACGCATCAAAGACAGTTGTGAAAAAACTGATGCGTTTTTCGTGCTCTACGCAAGATTATTTGCACATGAATGGAGTTTCATGCAATTCCGAATTTTACTTGAAAAATATATGGGTACATATATTTAGCCGTACGTTTTTCAAAATATTCCCTTATGGATTTTGTTTAGTAAAATTCGAAATTGCACGAAACGAAAAATGTTGCGCCTATAGGTAGGGTAAAATTTAGTTTGATCAAAGGGCAATTAAATTAAATTTATCGTACCGATTAACGACTGTAGATCTTACTCGTGTACTTAACGTGTGCGTTAAGGGAATATTCAATCTTATAACGTCAATGCACCTGGATGGTGTTGATAGAGCAAGGAAATGTGCCACATGCACCGTAATTCAGAATGGTTGATCACCTGTGGGAAATTTCGGTTGATAAAAAATGCGCTGTGGTTAACTGAAAAATGTTGCATTTCTGATTTTTTTAAACGCAAATCTATGATCTAACGTGTTTGTTAATGCACTTCTGATCAGTCTCTGCGCAAATAAAAGGAAACATTTTTTACAAAAAATTTCGAGAAAACGTAACCTTTTTTTCTAGAAAATAAAAGTTGCGCGAAACTCCCGTCTGTGTGCACATATTTGTGCGTAAATCACGGGTAGCGCATCAGTTTTTGCACAACTGTCTTCGATTTTTTGATGGCGAATCTAAACTTTGGTTATACGACGAAGTCATATAAAAATATGACATTCTTATAAAATAGAAAAAGAGACAGAGATGGAGTTGCACTGTGTTTAGTAGATTGTTTAAAACATACAATATGATATTGGGTTAGTCAAAGTTTCTCCGTTTTTATCGATTTCAAACTCGAAACTAAAATCGGTTTTACAGCCAATCCAATAGATATAAAATGCTTAATAAGAACATTGTGTACTATAATGCATTTTCTATTGCAATTCATTTAGCAAAAGTTACTTTGCAGGCAACTGGAAGCTATCGTGCGTATCTCGGAATCCTTGGCGAAGATGCGTCTTGCGCCGCACGCCAATGAAACTGACGTGGACGAGGCACTGAGGCTCTTCCAAGTCTCCACCCTGGACGCTGCGATGTCTGGCTCGTTGACAGGTCTGTCGTACAATCTCTATCAATGTTACAGTATCAATTATAATATACCATGTATTCGGTGGCTTCATAATAGGAGGCGCTTTTTTGAACTATTATCTTATATTTAAAATTTCTATTGAGCCTGAATTAGTTTTTCATATTGCGTCAACTTTGCGAATACGACTAACAAAGTACATAACAAATCATCTAAAGCGAATAATCAACCCCATGAATGCTTAGATTGAGGAGTTTGGCCAACGATAATACATCATTAGTCTTTTATTTTAGTAAATGTTCGGTGTATAAGATTCACCAGTTGTGGAGCAAAGTTTTTTTTCAAGTGTTGTACCGGGACTACAGCCTTCGTCTACCCTCCCGTACCTGAACGCCTTGTTAGGGTTATATTCGAAACAGGCGCCATGGAGACTCGTGTATAATTTTGCTGACCTAGTCGGATATTCTCCCTTCAGTTGATTGCGTATATTTTTGCGCTCTGTACGACAGACAGTTATAAACCCATTCAGCAGATTTTGAACACCTGTTCCCACCGTTGAAACTTCGCTTCATCACTCTTACACGTTGCTCATTCATATTCTCCGCATGCCCAGCTACTTCAACTGTGCAATCAACGTTATCTGAAAATTCTCAGTGCATGTGTTATCTGTGCTTCCTTAAATTTATGAAATTTCTTCTTGTATTCTTTCATTTACTTACTATAACTCCCCAGTTAAAACACTAATACTTACATTGTCTTTTTATCCAATTTTACCTCCATTCTTGTGGAATTTCCATTCTTCAAACTTATTGCACTATTTAATTACTCTTTTCTTCGCACTGGTTAACTCGTATTTCCCCTCTTACTAAACTTCTACTTATTTCAGGCGCGGAAGGATTCACGACTGAAGAAGATCAGGAAACAATATCTCGAATTGAGAAGCAAATAAAGCGTCGGTTTGCCATCGGTTCGCAGGTTTCGGAGCAAGCAATTGTTCAGGACTTCGTGCGTCAAGTAAGTGTTAGGGACGGACCAAAGTATTTGTATGGATTATTTTTGGAGCATCGATTCAGTGTTATTAAGGCCAAGTTTTAGTTGTTGTAGTATTAGTGTTGGTTGAGAATACAATAACGTTGATATGCATTTATCACAATTAAGTAACGTAGTCGATGGTGAATAACATTAGTGTTGAAATATGCGTCGCTCTGGGAAATGCAACTTCTATCTTTTAATGATTTCGAGCAATATAGATAGTAAATCACCAATTGCTTGAAGAAAAGGAGGTATTCTATAACGGATTGATGAAACTGCATCATGGAAGTTTGAAGTAAACAGGTGATTCAGTGTTTAATTAGGCTGAAAAGTAATACCTAAAATTTGTACGTCTTCGTTTCTCTATTAATGCCCGAGCTAGAATTCTTATAGTTGAGCTCGATAATTATGTGCTGCTTTAACGAAGAAGGTATATAGAAAACTTTGTTGCATATAAGATTTATTTTGTACAAGCAGTCTATACAATATTTAGCACATACATTTATAAGTGTGTAAATTCATTACGGAACGCGTTACTACGGCTCGTAGTTCCCGTTGCTAATAAGTTACGATTTAGTATTACTTCAATGCAGGCAGTTTACGAATATTTCAACATGCTCGAAGTGCTTCTTCATACTATTGCTTGAATGAGACTGGTCATGAAATACGCGGAACCGATGTCATTCGTAGATAGTCATTTGTATGAATATTCCAACTGGCTGACGAAACAGGCATCATACAAGGATGTACCGTATAGCTAAGCTACAAAATAATCGAATGAATACGTACTTAAATTGCGTACGCCAGCTCTTTTGCATTTGTATCTTACAGAATATTGTCAGTGATGGGTTGTTTGCGTGCTGTTGTTTCGAAGTAATGAGATAATTTTATGTTGGCAGAAATACTCGGAACGTGCAATCTTGAAGGTGCTTCACTTCATGATTCGTCGTGGCGAAGTCCAGCACAGACTCCAACGCAAGATGCTGTACAGGATTAAGTGATTTTTCCAAGCTATCAACAATTGCAGTAATGTATAATGAAATTTCTATATCTTCCTTGCATGCTGCTATTGCGTCGGAGGGTGACAAACCCGAAATCGTTTCTAGTGTTGTGAAAAGATTTTTACGCAATTAGTCGCAGTTCCTTCGGGTATTAAGCGGCAGCATTGGTTTCACGTTAAGCAAGTTTCCAAGTATATTCGTTGTGAAATAGGAAGTCTTTTGTCACGCATTATTTCTTTGATATAGCAAACAGCAGATCTACAACCACAGCAGATGCTGTACTAATATTTTATTTTACTGTAATGCCGTTAGCAGAGCTGTTTCGGCATCTTTTTGTCGAACAGTCCTCCTATAAGATTGTCAGCCGCAAGTTCCGCCATCGCGTCACGTGTCTTCATTTCAGCTGTCCCAATGTGCGGTAGGAGAGCTGCAAACACACGAAATGCTGCGTTACTGTTGTCCGTTAAATAAATGTAGACATGTTCTCTATACTGAGACACATTAAACATCGAAACAGTTGGTCACAGCTGCGTTAGTTTTGTCCGTTAAATAACAGACACATTTCAATACAGAAAAAATTGAACATGTGCTCGAAACAGTTTGACTTTTTTTTTTAATTCTAAAATTTTAAATCAACAAATATTAGAAACGTACTTCATTTTTTAAACTCACGGTTCAAGTTAAAATACTGCCTTCATCTGCCTTATCATTTCTTTTTATAATGCTGATTCGTTTCGATTGCATGAAAAATTTATTGATGTAAATTGAAAAACAATATATTTCCTAACATATCTAATCGAAGTATATCTTTCTTAACCTTGAAAATAATTATAATGCAATGAAAATTTCCTGATGTCTCTGATAATTCCATGGTGGACAAAAAGGAAATAAGCTACACTCTTCATCACCAGCTTGGTCGACTGGTGAGCGAATCTGCTTCCGAGCGGGAAGACCCGGGTTCGAATCCCGCTGCCGACATGGTTGACGCGGCTAGAAATACGGCATTAGACTTGGATAAAACAAACGAATAATTATCGAAGTAATTATCCGACCCAACCATGGGCCAGAAGGTTCGTTCCTATAGCCTCATTCTATTCTATCTTACAAGTATATCATCCCTAGCCGTGATATAATTCTGAATCTTACCGAAGGATTTCGTCCATTTCATTACCTTCAATGGTTCGAAGACCATCACGGAACTGTAAGCCCTCCCGTGTCTGAGAAGGAAGCTATTAGATAGGTACATACACAAGGCTCTCGTCTAGGACCTGTGTTCCGGGAATTACAAGGTGAAATAGTGGTTAAAGTATCCTTACCTTGAATTAAACACATTTCAAGTTCATCAGTTTTGCTGGCATTGAAACTAAACAACCGTGCTTGGTCATGAAACCAAGAAGCGCACTTAAAGATTTTGAATTTTAAGAGATATTTCGTGTTGTTAAATGCAACACTCAGCCAGCAATTGCTAAACTCATTGCTTCCTACTGAATTTATTTATTCCCTAGCTCGGTAACGAGCGAACTCACTGCAGTTGGGGAGGGTGGTGAGGACGTGGTCGGTGGGGAGGGGTTCTGGGATCATCACGTCCAGCCCAGCAGCCCAGATCTGGCCTGTCTGTAGCGCCCAGACCAGCGCATCCTGGTCCACTAGGGCTGCCCAAAGTCGCACATGTAGGTATATATCAGAAAATAATTAACTAACGTCAACATGGAAAACTGCGGTGCAAATAACGAAATTATTAACAGTTGTTCAGTCACGATTCAATGTGAGTCTACTCCCATTATCGGCGTAAACAAATTTTCTCATCGCTTCTGTTCGGATCACTCGGCAAGGGATAATGGAATTTGAAGGATGTACCTAATTGACTCTGTGAAATCTAGCAAGGAGTTTTTTTGTGTGACTTTGTGCATTACATGCTTTTCATCGCCAGAAACGTGAAGTTGGAAAACTAAAACAGCAAGTGAAATAACGAAATTAGTATATATCTCTCCGTTGACGACAAAAGTTTCATCTTAGCTTTGGACTATGTACTTTGAACCACCAGCGATTAACTTCAGCATTCGCACTGTAAAGTAATTTCAATAATGTTTTGTCTGAGTTTTTTATGAATGAAGAAACTTTGCATGGATGAAATTAGACATATGATGAATAGATCCGTAGGTTTTCATGTACCAAATTGGACAAAGAGTCTCCAATTTCCTAACCAATATACAATATCTCCAAGACAACGTAAAAATTCAAGGAATTCATTCACTAATTTCCTGTAGCCTTCGCCTTCACTACATTGCATTGACTTTCTTATCGATATCTCACCTCCTCTGGAGACGTTGATGAATACAGAAGTTTCCTTCATGGCAGTGAAGGCGTTCCTGTCGAACTTGCCGCGTGTTTGGTCGTTGAGAGCGGCGGTGCAAACTACGAAGTCGCTCTCGCGTAGCAGGCGCTCAAAGCTCACGAACTCCGCAGGAGGAAACGTAGCGTCTGTAGACAATTAGTACAATATACGACCAGAATAATATTTGATTAACATGCCGTAGGCAATGAAAAGTCAAAAATGAATAGAACTTGTAAAAACGAGCTAGTTGACATTCAGTTATACAGGCAGGGGCATAACGCCTGTTACGTTTTCATAAATAAATTTTAATTATTATTTCGCAAATATTATCCTCTGTAGTTTCATAAAATTTGTCATTAAGGTGAAGTCTACTTTCCTCTTCGCCAGAGTATTAAAGTTCTCAAGTCAAAATTGAATAAATACTGGGAGAAAATACCCATAGTAGTAGTTCGTGCAGCCATTGAAGACTTCGCAAAGTAGTCGGTAAAAAAAAAGCATTTTGAATAATTTTTTTGCAGTCGTAGATTAGTAAATTTTTACTATTTGTTCAAGTCCGACCATGAACCATACCAGCTTGGTCGACATCACCCGCTTGGTCGACATCACCAGCTTGGTCGACTATCACCAGCTTGGTCGACTAATCACCAGCTTGGTCGACTAATCACCAGCTTGGTCGACTAATCACCAGCTTGGTCGACTGGTGAGCGAATCTGAAATAAATGACTTTGAAAAAAATTGTTCTTGTTTTGAAACAGTATTTCTGTTCCATTTTGTATTACTTTTGGTTCAAGTGAATTTGAAAATTATCTAAAGCTAGTGCTGCATTTTCGTTTCAGTAAAGTTGGGTAAACTGGAAGTACACCAATAAGCTACGCTACGGCATACTTTTGCTTAATAAGTTAAGAGATGGTGCTGTATGTGATAATGTCCCAGTCCGCCAAGAAGAAACCGTACAGTCGTTTCCGATACCCGTGTCCTGGTATACTGCACCCAGTCACCAAACGTAGCGAGTTCCCTTACCTAATACTTTTTCAGAGTGGCTATTGTAGAGGAATTTCGCGACATCAAACACTGAGAGCATCTTGAGCACTTCTTGGGCGATACGCCCCAGACCGAAGATGCCCACCGTTGATCCAGCCAATGAGCGTCCCAGCATCCACTGCGCGTTGCCGGCGCTTCTCGCCCACCCTCCACTGTAAAAAAAATTAATACCTACATTAGTGTGTTATCCATTGAATTCAGCGGCTTTAATACAGGATTAACTAAGGCATGGTCGTCACAGGTTTCTGACATGTTTCAGTACACAAAGGCTTCCGACAGTAGAGGAATAGGTGCCGGTGGAACTCTTACTTTGTGATCTGAGCGGCAGATGCGAAGAACCTCCTTGTGGTAGCAAGCAGCAGCCCCACGGTGAGCTCTGCACAAGCCTTGGTGGACACATCTGCCGTCACGCCCACCTACACCGTACAGGATAATTGTAACTTTAATAAAGACCAGTAAAAATGTGTTCGCTAAGAACCAAACACAAGTGTTCACACTGTGATCAATTACAAATAAATACCTATTAGAAAGAAGTACGTACTTTGAATAGGAAGAGCGTATACTCACAATAAAATATGTACACTTTTTTAGTAATTCAAACCTTTTAATTAAGAGTTAAAAAATGCTAAAAAAGGAAATCAAAGCGTGTGATAAGTCTATCTCAATAAAACAGAGAACATGAAAAATTAGGTATTTTCGCACAATTAATTATATCAACATTTTAGATCAAGCTGATGACAAATGAGCTTAACATTTAGTTTAGAGTGTGAAGAATAAATTTGAATACTGTTGAAGTTTTTGAGGATAATATAACATTAACTAGAACCGGGAATTAAATGAAATATTGGTTGTCAGTGAAAGTAGAATTTCGATTTTAGTTACGTGATATCTCTATGGTTGTTTAATGTGTACGTGGATGTATAGTAAAAGATGCGAAAGCTGAAGGTAATGGTGACTATCTAGAGCTTATTTCAATGCATAGTACTACACCTGAGGAGAATTAAAACTTTTTACTGACAACTTAAAACTACTACATAGCTGGTTAAAAGGAAAAAAATGAATAAATTGGTGCCTTAACTTGGAAGGACATAAAATAGCAGAAACAAAGTATTAATAAGAATGAAGTACTGCGTCCTAGGAATATGAATGCTGGAGTATTGAATGTGACTTTAAATGTAGACATGATGGAAGACCTTTCCCAGAATGAAGACAGGATGTTGTGGCAACAAGAATGATAGAGGAGGAGCATGGAAGACAAAGACTTGGCAAAAGATCGGTGCCAAGCATAGGTGTTGGTGAACGAGTATTGAAGTACAGGGGTCTTGACAGAAATGGGAAAATATTTTACATGAGACTATACCCACCACCAGCTTGGTCGACTGGTGAGCGAATCTGCTTGCGAGCGGGAAGACCCGGGTTCGAATCCCGCTGCCGACATGGTTGACGCGGCTAGAAATACGGCATGGGACTTGGGTAAACAACGCAATAATTATCGAAGTAATTATCCGACCCAAGAATGGGCCAGAAGATTCGTTCCTATAGCCTCATTCTATTCTATTCTATAATCGTTGCGATCGTTTCGTATGGGGCAGAGACTTGAGGGCAAAGAATAGTATAGAAATAAAATATTCGAGTTTGAGATGAGATACTTACAAGCACGGTACTTGTATAATTTTATTCAACATAAATGAAAAGGCAAGATGTTCGGTTATTGTAATGAGTGAGTTGTCAGACAGTGCAAAATGCAGAGTGATTTTGAAGTGGTTTGTGCATATGGTGAGAATGATGAGACAACGTCTGGTAGAGAAAGTTATGAGGTTGGAAATGTGAGACAAGTGTTAAACACAAACTAAGGTATGGACAGATGGAGCAAAAGCAGCAATAAATCAGAAAGATGTCTCTGTAGAAAATTTGATATACACGTACACGATAAAAAACGTAAAGAACATAGAACGCAAGTTGGCCATTAATAATGAATGGCTGTGCCAAATTTGTCGTAGCTTCGATTGAGGTCAGGTGTCGCATAGCAAGACCAGCACAAACGGGTGGGTGCTATTAGGTTGTTACAAAAATAATGGCCGA
>VCRD01003187.1:7230-17584 GCA_006783055.1 Trinorchestia longiramus
CCAGCTTTTCCAAGCAACATCGAATACAACCGCAAACGATAGATTCAGATGAAGAGTATCGCTTACTAGATGGATGATCAGCGGTGGAAAAAAGATTGGCGGTTGATCTTATTCTGGCTAAATATGAGCCAATTAGATTTAAAAGTAAATACGGAAGTAGACGTTAGTGTGCTGAACTTTGAGTCTTACTATTAATGGGCTTGACCAACTTAGATGATTTAAGTTAAGCTGACTATAATAACATCAGTACAGAGGAGTATTTTTATGTATTGATAAGATCGTTCAAACTTATAATAATTTATTGAGTAGAAGTCATATCAGAAAAATCAAGTATATTTAAGTTGGTGGATGAATTTCGACATAAGACTTATTTGGATTCAAAATTTAGCATACTGAACCGATTTATTCAAAATGGTTGAATAGGGAATAATTGAGAAAATTGTAAGTCCCACTCCGAAAGTATTTCATTATCACGGTAATTAGCCGTTACTAGTGAGGAGACATTAAAGCTAGATTATGTGTCCAATACCGTTTCCTGAACCGAAGTCTACTAAGAGAAATTTTCCCAATACCCACGTGGGTGCCAAATACTTTTCGACACTTAGCATTGCTTTTGGTTCTTTTCAGATACCGATTGCAGCCATTTCGAAGGATTTAACAACTTTTTAAACACCGGTTGATAGATACAGATTTAATCGTTATAACAGTTTGGGTTAACATTTTCCTAGAAACTTATCAAAGAAAAATGATGGAATTGTTCAGATATATAGAATAGAATAAGACAATAGGAACGTGCCATTTGGCCCATTCTTGGGTTGAAAATAGTGTCTTTGTGCTCTTGGAGGGAGGTTCTTGTAGAGGGGTTTAGAAGGGGGTTGTGTATCTAGACAACGTGTTGATATTTGGAGCCCCTGAAGTGAAGCACAATGTTATACTAAATAATGTTTTCAATGATTACGAAATCTGGCCTAAAATTAAACAAGGAAAAGACTACGGATATTAGAATAAACCAAAATTTAGTAATTTGCATGGAAGTACTAAACGCACTGAAAAATGCAGACGATTTTCGTCCAATACTTGGAATGGCAAATATTTGCATAAGATAAGTTTTCAGCAATAATAACAACCAATAAGTTAAATCAGTTAAATAAATAAGTGTCAGCAAAAATAACAACCAATTTTTTTGTTCGAAATTGAAAAAAATATATTTTATCCTTTCTTAAGCGAGAACTAAAATAGGTACTCAGAAATTCTATCTAGAAGATTAATTTCTTTAAGATTCATTTTTTGGAACTAGGCAGATGTACTGACGATGCTGTTCGTGCGTACCAGCGTCACATCCCATTCCGTCGTTTTATCTTCTAAAGATTTCCATTTTTCGGCTTGTGTCTGGATATGTGAAGCAAATGCCAATGTACGTTTATGCAATGAAGTCCTTCAAGAGCTTTGAAAAAGTTCATTCCATTCTTAGGAGATGTAGACTTAAATCCGAATGAGAATTTACAGAAAATTTCGAAAAAGCAACTTTGCACGCGAAGAGCAACACTTTTTGAACTGAATACTAGCCAAAGACGAATAGGCATAGATTTTAGGGAAATTCAATCAAGAATACATTAAAGCATTCACGAATCGTGTAAGAGTAGTGGTGATAAATGAAGGCGATCCAACTTATCTCACTAAATTCATTTTTTCAAGCATTTAAAAACTTTTTTCAGCCCCTATTTTAGTTATTATAACATACATAATATAAACTTGTTAAAATAAAGGACTTAGTTAGGTTTGTTTTAAAATGTGTTGTTTTATGAGCCTCGCCATTATATTTTAACTAAAAACACTATCAAATCTAAGTTTGAAGCAGTCTGAACACTTGTTTCACATTACTGAATATACATTCAACCCTCAGATTCTTGATTAAATCTGTTCCAGAAACCAACCGCTAAACTGGACTATTCATACATATATTGAAACCATTTCATCCACAGAAATTACCCAACCTTGAGGACTCTCAAAGTTTAGGTAATGATGAAAAAAAAAAGGTTTGGTATGAAACTCAATTTTCACTGTAACTAGTAAGAATCGCTTGCTATGGCAGCAAATGAATATAGAAACTGTTCTCGAGGAAGGGCAAGAGGTTCTGTATTCTACTTACTTGAATGTAAAAAAGCTTTTATCCAGGAAATGTGATTCATGATGATTGTTTGTAATTCCCGTCTCCTAGAGTCACAATATAATTGTACCAAGGACTACTATAAACAGGACGTGCACCGCCATGTAGCTGACTGCTGGAGCGGAGGCCAGTTCACTGCGTTCAGTTATCCTCCATCTGTTATAGTGCAAACATTGTCGTAGTCTGTCGCTCGGTTTGAATCGGAGATTGTTGTTTGTTTCGAGGCACATTGTTGCATTTCTAAGCGGATACTGTTTGTTTACAAAGTTTATTGCTAATTATTTGTATTAAAAATGCCGAACAAGTGAAAGGTTGTGAACTGTAGGGGTAATTACTATAAGGAGAACAGGCGCCGCACCGTATCTTCAATGTGCCTGTTTCATGTCTGCCATCTCCAAAACTCACACTTCGCCCGGCGAAAGCTGAAGACCAACAACTGAGGTATTTTCTTCGGAAGGATAAGATTACTTCATTTGATGCTTTCAGACCTGAACGTAACCTGCAGAAGCAGTACAAGAACTTGATTATTTCAAGATCGAAAGAAAGGCTTCTGTGTTTGTTCATGACCGATAACTTCAGTGAATGCAGCATTCACTGTTATATTTTATTTTTTTATTCTCTTTCTCTGATATGTAACGCCCGTTCATATTAAACACGATATATACAGATAACTGTAATAATGATTAAATTAAATCGATCATCAGCAAACCATACTATACGGTTAACAAGTAATTAAAAAATACAATTTCGATTTAAAAACAATCACAACTTTATGTTCTAAATTTTTGCTCTCATAATTTTCTTTTTTCGGTCTTTTTCGGATGTTAAACATCCAATTCAGTTAAATGTAATGAGTCAAGTCTACGCTGTACCTAAAGAAAATATTTCGCTTATCACCTAAAATGCGTATAATACCTACCACGTCAGAATTTATATGTATCACCAATGATTACCTCTTAAGTCATCACTGAAAAAGCGAAGTTTCATTTGTTTCTCCATGTATATTTGACGTTCATTGCGTGATCTGAATGCTTACGTATACCCGTAGGTACTGCTGTTCTATCATCTATGATACTGTGCATAGAATACTTACCACTTAAGGATTTTATGATAAGGCATCTTTAAAAACCCAATGCTGTTACATTTCTTATGTACCAACTTTATTGGAAATATACGTTTTTGTTTTATTTGTTTGTCTGTGATTGTCGAAAACAAGCCCACTTTGTGTTCTCCACTAACGCTCAGTGCGTTCCAGAACGGCGTTAGTACCACAGTTTAGGACATTTCATTCCAACAATGGTTTTTGCTTCTATGTCTGTTTGTTTATATGCGTGAATGTTTGTATGTTTGGTTGTTTGCATTGGAAAAGGTTAACTATAATCAATTTGTAAAGTCTAAAACTGCAGCAACTCGGCTTTCTATAAAGTGGCCACTAAGCTCATACAATAATACATTTTAGGTCCGGTTAAAATAGGTATTTCAAAGCATTACAGTGCTTTAAACCATTTAAAATTCACTGTAAAACCCTATTATCCCTTCTATTGCTTGAAAGAAGTAATTTTTGATCAATTTGTCCTATAGAAAATGTTATGTTACTATGAATGCAATGGCCTCCGCTACCGTAGTCAGCTACGCGGCGATGCACGTCCTGGTTATAGTAGTCCTTGAATTGTACTAAAATCATGATCTCAAACTCATTCTCAACTCAAAAATATCATGGTAATTTAAGACTCTTACCTAGTTTATTTAGGGTTGGCCAGTATGCTTTACATAGATGTTGTTCAACCGTGACTTCAATCGCAAAATCTCTTCAGCCTGAATTTGGACGTCAGTAGCTTGACCCTGCGGAAAAAGGAGAATTTATAACCTTTTTTCAAGGTGTACAAAAATGAAGACACCTCTTAAAAGATCTTTTGCTTGATGGTTTTCAAATGTAAAGTTTACTTTTTAATGATTGTTCTACATCAATTAACCATAGAGTGTCACTCGAAATACGCTGAACTAGACATATTAGCAAGCCTTCTACGAATAGGGAACACTTTATCAGTATTTCAATAAAAACACATCAAACTATACGTTCTGAATTGATTACATTGTTCATGTCACATTTGTATAAGCAAAATACTCGTTTATTGTACATCGAAAACTGCAGTACCTGTTAGGGCGAAAAGTATCTGCTACAGATAATTCAAAAACTCTTTAATGCAGTACTTTTAAAACAGTTATTTGAACAAACTGAACTCGTTTTTACACATTCCGTGAAACGCAAACATATGATATACATTTAAGATTTAACTTTCTGAACAGTCACTTCCCATTAAGGCCTGAAATTCCTCATAAATATTCAAATGCAATGGTTTGACATTAATATGCGTGGATATAAAAAAACATTTAATGAAACAATTGGGAAAAATATTTAAATAAAAGTAAAAGTAATAACACATTATTATACACAAATGCTTTTGTTTGCATAAATCATAGTCTATTCTTCTAGTTATGCTTTTAAACTAATAAATATTTTCAAATTTTCTTTCATGAACTTGTAATATCAATTTCCATGAATTTTCCATCAGGTTGAGATCAGGAGACTGACAGCTTTTTCAGAACATTATCTCTATTATTCCCGAGTCTCTTAGAGAGTAATTCAGCACGATGTCCTAATGAACTATGAAACTGTATCTAAGTTTTAACGATATGGTGCAACTGAGTCTACAACTTAGAATTTCACCAATTCAGAAAAATAAATCCATATTCATTTGTCCCATTGCATTGGTGCCGAAAGACAAAAAAACACCCGTACCATTACACTGACCCCTTCAAACCTGACAGTACGGTTGGCATTCTTCTGCCGGTAAGCAGTTTTTTCCCTATCCAAACGATGATTGAGGTTTCAAACAGTTAAATTTAGTATGATGAGGCCATATTGCTCAAAATAAAAGTTTAAAACTATTCTAACTCTTGGCCAACCCCATTTGAGTGTGAGCCTACGTGGTGAAGGGCTCTACAAATCGCCCCTTTTCTCATTTAAATTCCAGTCTATTTACTTTTTTATTTTCTCTAGTGTAGTGGTTCCCAAACTAGGGGGCGCGACCCCCTAGGAGGGCACGAAGAGGACACAAAGGGGGCGTGAAGTCATCTGCTCAAAATTATTTGTTTAATTAGAATAATAAAATCATTCAAAGAACAAATATCTGTCATTACATACATGCAAAGTATAATTATAGCAATCACTCCAACCCGTTTTCTATTAAGCTAGTTCTCTTTACACGTTTTGGACAAGTCAATGATACCAATCACACTGACGCCACTGAAGGACTCGTCACAAACTCCCAATACTCCATCCGGTCAACCTGAGCACATATTCCCCTTGTCCACTGTAAGGATTTATTTCACTCTTCAATTATGGATCACATACGTGTATGAGTGACATTGTAACCTTGACGATTTGAAAGGGTAGAATGATGCAGAATGGAATGTCTTGTTGATTGTGTGTAATACTCGTTGTGATCGAAAGTGTGAAATGTGAATAATACGCGGTGAGTTTTGTACGCTAGTTTGAATGTATGTGGTGAAGTGTGTGCGTTGATTCCAATATAGGCCGCGAAAAGTGTGTGTGACAAATTAAGTGTACTATATATGTTGCTGGGTTGATGGTTCAATCGCCATATCAATTCACTTAATTAAAAACGTTAATAAAAATCTCAGACAACAGAAAGAAGCGAATCTATTATAAAAAAGTGGAAATGATAAAACAAAGCCAAAAAACACGATAACAGACTAAACCACTGCAAACACAAACTCAACTCTCGACACGTAAACAAAACTAAACCACCGTGCGCGCACTACTCTACATCACACCAAAAACGTACCATCATATCACAATTCAGTCATCGCCAAAATCGCTATTATAAGATCCAACAAACAAAGGTACATGAGCACAACTATGCCAAGGTCGACTGTATGCAAAACATCGCTCGTCAAATCAATACATTACATCACAGTATTACTGAGCATTTTCGTGCGTGTAGTTTTACTCCGTTTGCTTCTTCTCATTGTATTTTCCGCAGTTGTTCACATTGTCATTATTGTTAACATATAGGCCACGTTGTGTGCTGAATATTTTTGGTATGTTACAGATTTATGACTTCCAGTTGTGTGATCTATGTTATATGAATGTGTGGTGTGGTGCATGCCAATACGGTATGTTATATAACTACTTAGTTCCATGGTGCAGTTTATAAGTTTGTTGCTATTTTCACTTTGCAAAAATGTCTGGGGCAAAGAAAAGCAAGTATTCAGATGAATATATCAAGTATGGCTTCACTGTTATAGAGATGAATGGATTTCATCTCCCTTAGTGTGTCATATGCCATACAGTCCTCAGCAATGACGCCTTAAGCCCTGGTCGTCTGGAGCGACATTTGAGCACAAACCACATAGCATTAAATAAAAAGGCAAAGGAGTTCTTCACAGCCAAACTGCATGAGCTGAATCGTATGAAGCTGGACTCAAGTAGTGTTTTTCATCAAGAAACGTGGAAACTGGTGGAAGCATCTTACGAGCTGTCACTACTTATTGTAAAAGCAAAGAAGCCTCACTCTGTGGGGGACAATCTTGTAAAACCCTGCTTTTTGAGTGCTGCAAATACTGTGCTTGGAGAAGAAAGCCAAAGAAAGTTATCAAAGATTTCCTTATCAGATAACACAGTGAAGCGTCGCATTGACGGACTTTCAGGAGACATAAAAGAACAAGTTTTGGACAAAATAAAAGCATCTCGTTTCTTTGCAATACAGTGCGATGAAAGTAATGATGTTGCTCACCTCTGCCAGCTGCTTGTTCATTCTCGATTCGTGGATGAAGGAACTGTGAAAGAAGAAATTCTTTTCTCAGCAGCACTGGAGACAACAGCAAAGGCCATCGAGGTTTTTTCAAAGGTTGATGAGTTTTTCCAAGAGCACGGTCTTTCATGGGAAAAATTAGTCGGTGTTCGTACTGATAGTACCCCATCAATGATTGGATCTCGCTCTGGATTTGTGAAGCTGGTGAAAGAAAAAAATTCTGCTGTAACTGGGACTCACTGTGTTATCCACAGACAATCATTAGCAAGCAAAACTCTGCCTGGTAATCTACGCAGTTCACTGAATTTAACAATAATAGGGGTAAATTTTGTAAAGAATAGCTCTTCGAATTCTAGGCTTTTCGCAGCTCTTTGCTCAGATTTGGGCACTGATTAAAAGACTCTCCTGTTTCATACCGAAGTCCGCTGGCTTTCCAAAGGAAACATGCTGAGTCGTTTTTCCGAGCTCAAAGATGAAGTGGAAATTTTCTGGCAGAAGCAGAAACAAGACAAACTGTAAGAAGCATTCAGAGAGGAAGACTTTCAGCTCTCACTAGCATACCTTGTGAACTTTTTTGAGGCTATCAACAACCTCAATTTGAAGTTACAAGGAAGAAACACAAACATCATTGCACACTCTGATGTGATCAGAGCTTTCACCGAAAAAATGTATCTTTGGAAACGAAAAGTACAAGTTGGGAACTCTTCATCGTTCTCACATCTGAATGAGCTCTTATCTGAGAAGAGAAACATTGAGCAGTATGACGTGACAAAAGAGGTTTTATCACATCTGCATTCCCTTGCTGAGGAATTTATGCACTATTTTCCAGATGTCTCAATGGAGAATTCTCTTTGGACATTGGTGCAGAATCCATTTAACACTGATGTGGAGTTGTTCCTGGAATCACTGCAAGAAGAAGCCATCGATATGAAATGTGACTCCAGCGCGAAAAGGTACTTTGAAACAATGAAGTTAGAAGAGTTTTGGGTGAAATATCTCCCCATGTACCCAAAAGTAGGTGAAGAAGCACTTCCCTTTTCTTCTACTTATCTTTGTGAAGCATGATTTTCAGCTCTTGTTGTTCTGAAAACAAAACAGCGCAACCAACTTGATGTACAAAATGACTTGCGTTGTGCGCTGTCATCCTTCAATCCTAGAATTTCTGATCTTGTGAGGAAGAAGCAGCAGCATCCATCTCACTAAATTAGTTCATAAATTTTGCCTTAGTCTCATGAGTCATTCCAAATATTATATGCCATGCTTTCAAATTATTTTTTCTTAAAATTCCAATTCAATTTTGCCAATTTGCTAATGTTCAAACCATTTTTTTCGCTCACTTTGAACCAAATGTTTCTTTTTTAGTTATTGGAATGTAGTATTATTTGTTTGAGTGGCTTTCACTATTAAAATGTAATACAAACAAATATGTTTTTCTGAATAATGCTATATATAATTATATAAGATAATTATATAATTTAGATAAGAATTACGAGATGTAATAGAGTGCAGAGATAGAATTAAACAAACAATGCACATGAGCATAAAAACTTATTAGGAATATCTCTTTAATTTGATTGTAGCTCCGCTTCTACCAATGAAATTCCATTTTCATACTCACAATGATGTTATTAAATAAAATACTCTGGGATGCTCTGAGTGCACTCAGTTCATACATAATAGAAGATGCAAAAATAACTTCATCAGTCTTGATATTCGCTAAGAGAATACGATAAATTAAAACCAAATAATTATTATTTTCATATTACAGAGAAGTGTATTTTCTATATCGAGTAACACAGAAATGAGTTTCAGTCCAACAAGCAGAATTCTGTCATTTTTCTATTATTTCTCTTTCAAACTACGTAACAGAAAAGTCATGTGTACTTGTTCCATAAATATTATTATTAAGTGAAGTTCATGAATACAGTATTAGACGGGCTTCTTATTTTTGACATTGGACCTCCCAGGCCCACTTCGTTCTTTTAGTGTTAAATTGGTTAAACGTCACATGAGATTGTAAATTTCGTGGCCGAGTGGTTAGAGTACTGGAAGTAAGTATACGAATTTTTAGCTGTGGAGGATCGATTCCAGCCTTCAGGATTTTTCTTTTGTATCATATTTGCATTTGTCGCCCCGCCCCTCCAAAAAATTGACCAATCAGTGCCTAGTCTAATTTCACGTCATGAACGACGTCACCGCCTGAAAACCGTCGTTTGGGTTGTCATTGTCAACCCCCTCATGTGCTCCTACTTTTCTTTACTGTACTGTGGTCCCTACCCATTGACAAAAAAATATCACTTTTATTCATAGATCAGCAAAATTAGGCGTAGATAATTAAGAGCCAAAAATTCATGAATATATCATAACTAATGAAGCAGTGAACATGAATAAAAGACATGGGCTTTAAGGTCAAAATATTGCAATCAAAGTCATGATATAATATAAGAAAAAAGTTTGCTGAGAAGGACAGACAGGATAATGCATGAAATGCCAATAGCTAAATATATGTAATAATTTGACACTTTAGCATGCACCTGAAGCCCTAAGAACACGGAAAAATTGTACGACCAAAACTAAGAAAAGAATCGATTGGACACAATCAAATGATATACGCTTAAAGATAGCAAATTTACAATAAACCTCAAAGAAAAATGAAAAATTAGTCATATAATGAATTCAAAACGAAATGAAGGTTAATAACGCTTCTTTTTAATTACACTAACCCTCGATTACTACAACTTATCTCTGTTTGTCCTCTATACAGCATAGGTATATCAATTACGAAATTGGAGTTTAAAAAAACTGTACAGATGCATATTTTTGTCCATAAAATATACAAACTAATTTGCAATACTTTTTTGTTATTAACAATATGAAGATATATTAATGAATAAACCCCATTTGACACATTTAAAAGAAAAAAATTGAAAAAATTGAAACAACAAATATCGAAACTATTATGAAAAAATGTCAAAACAACATGTCAGTATCTTTAAACTTCTTAATGTTTTTCAGGTGAGCTGCCTTCATTCACATAAGATAAGCAGGTAGAAAAGAATTGATGAATATCGGAGAAGTGAGATGAAACAAAGCCTATTTCTCGAGTTCACACTTTTAGCTAATGTGACAATATTTTTGAGCTCATGAAGTCTCACCAATATTTAGTACGTAATACTTAAGACATTACAATAACATTGAAGGTTCCTAATTCAATTCTACACCACTTAAAATTATCTGGGGTCTCTCACTACAATATAGTAACTTTTATACACACAGAAAGGTAATTGCATCGATTTCTTGAAACTTGTCCCTGCTTTACAAATAATTGTTGTAAATTGGGAAGCACTGC
>VCRD01003187.1:19562-34017 GCA_006783055.1 Trinorchestia longiramus
TGGTTAAAAGAATTGCAGTGATTATCAATTCATGAGAATGTATTTGATTAAGTGTCAAGGGTGAGATTAAGTGATGGGATTGGATTGATTTTCAGAAAATTTTGACATGTTCGCGTGTAATTAGGATATGTTGTTAGATGGGACAGTGTTTCAATTCCACAACCACTCGGACTTCTATGATTTAAATAATTATTGTGAGTGGAATTGGTTGATTTAAGCAGATAGATCACATTGATTTCATAACAATTTTACATGTTTCCCTGTGTTTTTCCAGTAAATGTTAAGCTCATTAATGGTGTTTATACCTTTCCTGTGTTGGTCTCATTAATGCATAATATATCATTCATGTCAGGGGATTTGGATTTCTCCAATTTCCGACGTTTCTCTCGTTATGAAAAATTGATTGCATTTCAATTAACGTAAATCTGTATGTAATATATTCACCTTGTAAGAATTCAATTGATGCACGTAATTATCACATATGTGTTGTAACCGTGTAGAGAGAGAGAGCACGTAACGTCACCATGTTGAAGCTCATTTGCTACGTTTCAATCCATTGAAGTAGACAATTGAGGTCTGATTGAATAGTCATTTCGTCTCTTCCGGTGAACATTCAGTGATAAAGTTCTGTGTCAGGCACGTTTGCTGGAATTTTCTTCAATTTTAATTTAAGGAGAAGAACAAAAAACAATGATACAAATTTTTCATTATAATGCAAACGTTTCGGGCTAACACCCATCATCAGCTCTTTAAAAGAAAATCTAACGTACACCACTGAAACAAACAAAAAGAGAAAAAGATGTACAAACATAAATTCAGAGGCATAACCAAAAGAGATGTATGACAAAAAAGCACTTCTAAGAACCTATAATGGTGAGGGGATATGAGCTCAACTGGTTGTTAAGTGAAGGCTTGCATTTAAAAATGAAAAGAGACTCTAAAATTCTAAGATCTAAAACACTTGAAACTGCACGTACTACTTTGAAATGACTAGATTGGGGTATCGTATTGCACGTTTCTGTATGATCACAAACAGCAGAATGAGACGGACTGGTCAGACGAGCACCAGTGCAGTAACTAACTCCAAAATGCTCTGCCATTCTAGCTCCGAGAGTACGTGTGGTCATGCTAAAATACTCAGATGTACAACGTGCACAACTGTACGAATACACCAAAGAGGCCTGCAAAGTGGACGAAAGTTTGTGTTGATAACTGAAAAAAGAACCGATTGTAAATTTGTTTCTTAATATGATATGAAATTCTATGCCTGTAAAATGTCTAGAGAGGAGGGCCAGTAATTCTGTTTTGAGCTTTTCTGAGTAACGTTCAAAATATGGTAAACACAGATAAATTGGTTGAGAGATCGGATGTTGAGAGGTCGAATTTGGTGAAACATTGGTATTTTGAAACTTTTTGTCTAAAAATTTTCCTATTTGGTATACGTTGAATGAAGATCTAAAACCATTTTAACGGAAAAATTCAGTTAAAAACGAGAACTCTAAATGAAGGAGACTAAAATTTAGGCATATTTTATAAGCACGGGCAAGCATAGTTCTAGTGCAATTCAGTTTAAAACGGAACATCCAATAGCTAAAAAAGCTCATTCGTAGACCAGGAAGAGTATTTTTTTGGTAAACGGGCACTTCAAATTTATTCTCTCGTCTAGTTACCAAACAATCAAGAAAAGGTAATTCATTATTCTTTCCACATTCCATGGTGAATCTAATATTTGAATGCTTGCTATTAATAAAATCAAAAAATAATGTTGCATGAGATTCCTCACGGAAGAGCAAAAAAGTGTCGTCTCTAAAACGACGATAAAATACGGGCTGGAATTCTTCGGGACAAAGTTTTAGCCATTTTCTTTCGTTAAAGCACATAATATATTTGCAAAGGTTGGACCAAGGGGTAGATCCTTGCAAAATCCTTCAATCTGCTTATAAAGTTTGCCATTGAACACAAAGAAGGAATATTTTACCGTAAGGTCCAACAGAGTTTTGAAAAATTTACGAGAAAGGCCCATAACTAGAGAATTAGGATATGTAAAACTTGTAAAAGACATATATCTACAGTTTCCTCCAACGGGATATTACTAAAAAAGTGTTTTCAATGTCCAATAATGCCATAAAAAATTTTGATGCGTTACTAATCCTACTTAAATCATTAACTAAAGAATGAGAATTCTCTAACGTAAATTCGTTGCGAGAAATAGGATTTAAGACTGGGTCCAAAAATCTAGCGGCAGAAAATCCTGGAGTATTGTTAGCAGCAAATATCGGTCTGAACTGAAATATGGTAGAAAAATTGCTTCCATGTATCTTTGGCAAGCCATACAATTTACCAGGCTCCGAACCCGAAACTAACATTTTACTGTAATTATCTGCAGACAACTGTAGTGAATTGCATGGCTCCACTACAAGCGAGCCTCACGACGAGGCTAGCTGTTGGGACAGAAGAAGTGAATCCCGTGCGAGGCTAGCTGTCATTAGCCAATGAGCGGTCACGCTCAGGCAGCAGTGCCCAGCCAACTGCCCTAGATAATGGGGCTGCGGTGCTGGGCGTGACACATTGGTCCCTCGTGAACACTGTTTCCTGCGGATTCAGAGTACTCTAATTCAGTGAAGTGTGCTTCGTGCTATCTAAGTGTTTTTATTTAAAAGTGCATTGTGCGTCAAACGTACCTGGGAGGATTTGTGGTCGGTGTCAAGGCCTTGGGGTGTCCCCAAGGCCAAGGTGAGCTACTTTTCTCAACCTGTGTTGCTTATACATTTAATTTGCATGTATATGTGCATAATTAGGTGGCCATTTCCTCTATTGTAACGTGTAACTATGTCACACCCTGACCGGGAAGGGGCCACTTCTGGGCGTGCCAGCTCTTCGATCCGGTTGTCCAAGGCTCCTTTCCCTACACTACCCCAAAGTGACTCCTCTAAACCCAGCACCTCTAACCCTGCACCTAATTTATCATTACAATCCAGACGTGCTCTACCTGTTCCTAAGTCCTTTCCCCCACTTGTCTCCCCGATTCACCCCTCAATTCTTAACATTACTCCCAGTAATACTAAACGAACTACGTACCGCATTCATTTTAAGACAAGCGACCTTAACAAACGAACTGATAGACAACAAATATTTGAAGTGACCTTTCGTGAGTTAGCAGCTCCAATAATCTGACTGACGAAGACTAGAACTGGCTGCTACGCTGTGACTGATGACGCGACATCAATTGACAGACTGACATCTAATGAAGCTACAGAAGCATTTGAAAAAATCAATCTCATTCCTATCAAACCCCCAGACATTCGTGCAAAAAGAACTGTTTACGTCAGGCAAATGGACCCAGACATAATGAGGAACAGTGTAAACATAATAGGAACTTTTATAATCCTTGTGAATGAGTGGCTTAAGGGGATTAAAGTTATAAAAATAAAAGACTATACTCACATTATGAAAATAGTGACACCCAACACAGCGACTGCTGAAAGAATATTACGAGAAGGTTTTAACCTGAGCTATACTAAAATCTCACCCCAACAATGCGAACTAAAAAAAATACACACACATACAAATTTGTTACAAATGCTACAAATTCGAGTATCATCCGACTCATCAGTGAACAGCAAAAACACAGTACTGTTCCTAATGTGCATCACAGGAACATACGTATCAACACTGCACAAACACTTTTAAAAAGTGTCTCAACCGCCAAGGACTACACAGAACTCTAGCGGCCGGATGTACCTACAGGAAGACAATTATTAATCAGAAACGGGATGACGAACAGAAACAAAAAGAACAACAAACTCACAACACCTATAGAGAAATTACAAAACATGCCATTCAACAGACAAAATCACTACAGCATGCACTAACACTGAGCAATCAGACTCACCTCAAACTTACAGCTCTAATTCTTGAAGCTCACATAGCTGCACTTGACAAAACTCAGAAATTCGGAGACATACTCTCAAAATCTCTCAAAACAAATTTTGACATAGACACGACATTTCCCGACAGAGACTCAGCAGCAATCTATAATTTTTATTACGATAAAACAGGCATACAGCAACCGCACACCAAGCAAGCACTTTCACAAGAAACACAAAAATCACATGAAGCATATAAACTACAAGAACCACTTAAGCCACAAGAACAACAGTCACTTTGATCACTTGACATTTCAATGGACTACAACCCCCAAGAACCCCTCGTACCTAGCAATAAAAGACGAATTAGCAACGAAATAGAGAACTCGACCGTACTTGTTGATAATAAATATACGCAATCAGTATTACTCTACTGGAATATTAACGATGATTACCCCATACCGGAAACCCCAAGTAAACACTCGTACGAAACGCAATTCTCGAAAACTAGAGACAGAGGACTAAAACATTCCATAGAAAATCTTATATCTCAGCCTATGTTGGACTACATAATACGAGGTAGGGCAGTATTCACACGTACTAAAATAAATATCATATCTGAAGAAGAATCTCTCGCACTTAAAAGACATTTCACAGTTCATACAGCATCAAAGAAAAACAAATCTACGAAAACATAGATACAACCTTAAAACTTATAATTCTTCAGCAATCTTCATCTAAGAAACAACAGTCACCTTCGCTTAAAATACACTAATTTCCTCAGTCTCACCCTCCATTAATCATTGTAACTAAATGTAATATACGTGTACTATGATATCAGTGTAAATAAGTACGCGTAAATACGCAACAGTACGAGTGTTATATGTATGATAATGGAATATATGTAAACTTTGTACATAGGAAACTAATGCACAGACTGTACATATTTGTAAATATAAAGCCCTGATGGGTAGGTAATTTATACCCAAACCTAAACCCTAAATAAAAAAAATCCCCATGGGCACTTAACACGTTGACTCCGATTGCCTGATTGGTGTAAAACTTCACTTTGTACGCATAGTCACTAGAAGGATCTGAAAAAATTACAGAACCTAACCTAAGTGGTACACATACGTACCACTTCTGAGTCAACGTGTTAATTATGAGCATTGCGCCTTTTTTCGCCTCCTACTGTCTCTTTCCATTTCACTTCCTTTTTCTAGTACACTCTGTACCAAACTCTTTTCTTCAGCTCTTTCCTAGTGGCACCGACCACCACCACCGTGACACATTCTCTACACTGCGCTTCAGAAGTAAACATCTTCACCAAGACTCCTCATCCGCCTCTACAAGTTCTGAACTCAAGATTCCGATCGTACTCATTACCAAGCCCGTCCATTACGCCCGTACTCACGCACTGGTGGTTGAGATATTACAGGAGGCTCACATTGTAGTGAGATCAAATTACCTTACTTTCGTGCTTCTTAACACGTTTGTTGCGATGCGACCCACCGGTGGGTCACTTAGGTTAGGTTCTGTAATTTTTCAGATCCTTCTAGTGACTATGCATACAAAGTAAAGTTTTACACCAATCAGGCAATCGCAACAAACGTGTTAATATATGTGTCGAACTTCATCCCGGTGTCATTTATTCTGTTGGGTTACTCAACGGTCCCTTATCCCCTCAGACACTCACTCCGAGTAAGACAAGATAAAAAGAGATATTCTATTCCGAGCCTAGAAAAGATATTGTCGGCTCCGAGCTAAGAGAAGTCTGAGGGTTGGGACTGAAGAGTTATAGCGATCACTATACAACATTTTTAACCCTTTAGCAACCAAGTGGACTATTCGGTCGCCTTTCACGGTCTTTGGGAGAATTGTTCTGATAATTAAACAGTGAGCAATATGAGGTTGGTACTAGGTTTGAACGCTTCGGCATGTTACAGCGTCGTTCTTTTGGCTGCGTGGCTCTCAGCATGCTTCATTGCATCAGTGTACAGACGGTCTTTGTGAGCTTAAATGTAGAAACTAGAAAAACAAATTGGTCGCTAGAGGCTAAAGTCTTTTAGTTTACGGAGAAAGTTATTGATTTTGTCCTCTATTTTAAGTGCATAATTGTGGATTGTCTCTGATATCTATTGGAATTTAGACTTGTCAGAGACACTAGCAGTCATGCTTTCAATATATTTGTTTTTATCGACGATGACGACACCACGACATTTGTCTGGTCGAGAAACTATTATATTCTTATTTTGGCCGAATTGTTTCAATAACTGGATGTCAGACTAGGAAATACATGAAGAAAATATTTTTTGTGGAGAAAAGTTATAATACTTGGAAGCTATACTCCGAAGCTGATCAGTAAATTCAGGAATATCTCTACTTTTGTTTTCCAGTACTAAAAATATTTTCTCAACGGCTAAAAAATAACTATAAGAATCCATTCTATACACCGGTAAACAGAAGTCTAAACCAAAGGCCAATAGAAACTCGACATGATCAGGTACAATAGTTGAACTATAGTTGAAAATATCCTTATTTGGATCGAAAGGGTGAATATAGCAATCAATGCCCAAATTAAAAAGCTTCCTGGAGTGCGTGCGAAGTGTGGCAGACCTGAACTCGTCGGTTGCGTTCGCATCGTATCTGGTCGTTGCCGAAAAATCCAGCAGTGATATCCGTGAGCGAAGGCCGGGTTCGATGATAGTCAGCGCAGAAGTTAAGTCAGTTTTTGTTTTATTCTTGGCGTTGATTTCATTCACTAGGAGTTTCCTCTGCCACGACTTATAAAATGCAGTGGTTTGGAGTATTTTTCTATGTAATTTAAATCTCAAGAACTTGGGAATAATGTCGTGGGATTTGCCGCTTATTAGGAAATCAATATACAAAAAAACTTTCACGAGTTTCCGCTGCGTATTCTCATACTTTCTATAGATTATGTAGCACTGCTCTCCGTAACGTGAACGAATATAATCAGGCACATTTGCTGGAATTTTCTTCAATTTTATCAACACGTTGCCTCCTATTGCCTGACCGGTGTAAATCTTCACTTTGTACGCATAGTCACTAGAAGGATATGAAAAAATTACAGAACCTAACCTAAGTGGTCAACATACGTACCACTTCGTAGTCAACGTGTTACAAGAGGAGAGCAAAAAAACACTGATAAAAATTTCAATAATATGCAAACGTTTCGGTCTAACACCCATCATCAGCTCTTTAACCCGCTGCCTCCGACTGCCTGATTGGTGTAAAACTTCACTTTGTACGCATAGTCACTAGAAGGATCTGGAAAAATTACAGAACCTAACCTAAATGGTACACATACGTACCACTTCGGAGTCAACGTGTTAAAAGAAAATCTAACATACACCACAGTAAAACGTGGTAACGGGAGCAGTGAAAATAGGGAAAATGAAATGAGTATACATGAGTACATTGCATGCTTATTTCATTCTTGATTTACGTAAATTTTAACGATCTCCCATATGTACGTTCAAACCACTTCCCTAGAATAGAATATAGAATGAAATATATCAACAAGAACGAGCAGTTTGGTTCATTCTTGGGTTGCAACCCAAATTCCATGCCGTCTATTGCAAAGCCATCAATGACGCACATACATCTCAATTTGATATAGATATATCAATTACGTGTGTATACCCTAACCACTCACAAGTATTTAGGTCACGCAAACGTACGGTAAACATACATACACAGGCCCAGAGTTAAAAAGGATATAGGATTGGTTCTTTACAGAATTATTGGCTCTTCTTCCACAATTTATCGAGATGATTTTTGAACGTGCTCACAGTGCCAGCAGAAACGATCAAGTTGTCCAGGAAAATCGTGCCGATTCTTAGTAGTTCATCTTTCGACTTATTTTAGAACATGTTTGAGCCCAGAGAATAGGATTTGACTACGCTTCTATTGAGACAACAGTTTAATCAATCTTTTCATGGAAGAAGGTTTATAATCCTATGACTTGTGTTAATTCTGTAACACTTTAAAATGCAAGATAAAAAGATTTATTTTCGGCACTTAATGCTTGTCTTTTTTCATGAAGAGAAAAATGCCTCACAAGCAACCAAAGAAATATGCACAGTTTACGGTAATGATTCTGTAACCGAAAGAACTGTACGGAAATGGTTTGCAAAGTTTTGAGCTGGAGATTGTAGCCTTATTGATAAAGAACGATCAGGCAGACCATCCACCACAGATAATGACCAAATCAAGTCATTAAATGAAAATTACCCACATTCCACAACCCGAGAATTGGCAGAAAGCGTTAACCTATCAAAATCCACCGTTCAAAAGCACCTGGTCAAGCTTGGGTTCACAAATCGCTACGATGTTTTGGTGCCACATGTGTTGAGTGAGAGGAATCTTTTGGATCGTGTTTCCATTTGTGATCTGCTTAATAAACGGAATGAAACTGTGCCTTTTTTAAAGCATATTGTGACCGGGGATCAGAAATAAATTATCTACCGAAATGTTTAGAGAAAGCGACCCTGGAGTAGTCGAAATGAGCCACCCTTAGCTATCCCAAAAGCAGATCTTCACCCTAAAAAAGTCATGCTTTGTGTCTGGTGGGACTGGAAGGGAATTCTGTACTATGAGCTTCTCCCAAGTAACCAGCCAATTAATTTTGAAAAATACTGCTCGCAACTAGATGAGTTAAAAGCAGCAATGCAAGAAAAACGTTCAGAATTGACCAACAGGAGAGGTGTTGTGTTTTAACATGTTGATGCAAGACCACACGCTTCTTTGCAAACCAGATAAAAATTGCTGCAATTCGGCTGGGATGCCCTACCTCACCTTCCATGTTCACCAGATATTGCCCCTTCAGATTTCCACCTACTCATGACTTTGCCGAATAGTCTTAATCTTAAAAATTTCAATTCTTTGGATGACATAAAACGATACCTTGATGAATTCTTTGCCATAAAACACCTCAATTCTGGGAAGAAGGTATTTTCAAGTTAGAGGATAGATGGAGACGTATTGTGCAACAAAATAGTTCATATTTGGTTGATTAAAAATGTAATAACAAATATTTGTTGACCTTTTTCTTTCCCCTAAAAATCGGCACGAACTTTCCGGACAACCCAATATATCATAGGGTAGCTGATTCCAGGTTCTGGTAATATTTACTGGAAAGAAGTTTAGAGCCAGGAATGCCGCATATGTTCTTTTTATTAGTTTGTGGCCATTATTTCCAATTCGCACGTTATAGTCTCTGACAAAAAGTCCTTGTGGGATAACATCATTGCAGCCATCGAGATATGTTTAGTCCCGAAGAATTGTCCTCGCGGTTTGCTTTGTTTTAAGGAGATAAGCTCAAGCTGCTGGAGACGCCTTTCGCAGATAGAATTACGAAATGCAGAAATCATCTTCATTCCTTTACGCCAAATAATTTGCATTTTATTATTGTGTCTTCGTAGGATGGGAGACCACAGTTCCACTGTATATTCTAGATGTGGTCGCACTAACGCTTTATAGAGTGATGAGATAATGTATATTTATCTCGTATTCAAAGTTGAGAATTTTACTCGCACTTCTGACGGTTTTTTCCACTTGTCATATTTTAGAATTTCAGTGATAATGATCCCAAAATCTTTTTGTAGCTGTACTGCTTTAATAGGTGTGCTATCCATCGTATGTTGAGAATACCGATTATTAGCACCAGCGTGCGTGACTGAACATTTATCGTGACGTTGAAGCTCATTTGCCACGTCTCAGTCTATTGAAGTAGATGATTGAGGTATGATTCAATAGTCATTCTGTCTCTTTCGATGTCTCTGTGACAAAGATCCGTGTCGTCCTGGAATTTGTTGATTTTACTGATGTTCCTGACGTCAAGATGGTTGATATAGATAATGAAGATGAGCGGGTCTAAAATGCTTCCTTGTGGGACTCATGATGTTACAGGCGTCAGATCACTTATTTAGTCATGAACCAGCACTCATTGAGTGCCTCCAGAGAGCCAGTTTCGCAATCATCGGGTCAAGTTTGTTTGTATGGGTTCAGGAGGATGAGTTGTTTTTCTACCTCTTCTATTGTGAATGTGCAGTTCGTCGGGATTTTTTCGGGGTTTAAGGGGTGAAGTTGGTGAATTTCAGTTAAGTGTTCACAGGTGAACACATAAGTGAATTAAGTACTTAGAATTTTGACTTTGCTTCTGTTGTTTATTCGAATTGAATCATCAAGGTCGACTAGTGGTCTAATAGTTTCTCTTTTGAGTCGCCTCATTTACGTATTTATAGAAGCTTTTTGGGTTGGTTTTACTTGTACTACCACTCAAATGTCTTTATTCCATTTTTTTTGCATGTCTTATCATTTGTTTAAAGACTTTACGGGTGCGTACATGTTTTTGACGATAAGGTTCTGTTTGGTATCTTTTAAATCTTTTGCATGACTTTTAAGGACTGTTTCATTAGGCATTAAATATACATGCAATGTATTTATGCATACTTTCCACAAATCAGACATAAAATATCGATTATTTATAAAAGATTTTGTTATAATGCCGTATGAAGTTATAAGTGCCTAACAGTACCATGCACTGTTTTTTTGCATTTCAATCTCTTTTTGTATGTCATATCGTTTGTTTAAAGACTTTACATGTGCGTACATGTTTTCGACGATAGGGTTCTGTTTGGTCTCTTTAAACATTTTGTATGACTGCTGTCTGGAATTTATAAGACGCTTGATTTATTGGGAAAACCGAGGAGAGTTAGTGGTTGATCTCATTCGCTCTGTTGAAATGAAGTGCTCTGCAACGGTAGTGATTTTTTCTTTTGGTTTCATGAAGCATTCTTATGTATTTTTGTTCCTCATTAGTGTTTCGCAGTCAGAACTACTAAGCTCCTCTTTCTTCAGTTCGACGTTTGTCTGTTTGTAGTTTAGGGAGTTTCTGAGTTGAGTCCTATCATAAAAGACATGGAATTGAAGTACAAAGTCTATCATATAATGATCACTGACCTTGTCCATAACATCTAATCCAATTATTCTGAGGTCAAAGGTTGTCATGACGAGGTGTAGGATATTGTTGTGTACAGTCGATTTATTGATATACTGTTGTAGGGAATTTTCATTTATCATACCAATAAACTTAGATTCAGGTGCTTGATTTTGAAGAGTAGTCCAGGATATACAGGGCAGATTGACGTCCTCCATGATTAAGGCTTCATAAAAAGTACTTAGAATATTTGCAAGGAAACTGTAGAGTATATTCTGATCGGTTCTTGTAAAGGTTGAGCTTCAATATACGAGTACAATTTTGATGTTTTTTGCTTTGGATGGATGGTGAAATGAAATATTTCTATGTTTCTGTTACTTGCTTAATTTTAAATTGTGATTGCAGCGTTTTCTTCATTTAGATAATTGAGCCACCATCTCTGTTACTGAGCGAGGGTGTGTCAACATTGTGGTAGACGTACCTTTCAATGAGATTTTGGCTAGGCTATGTCTTAAATTTCAATCCTACCTGGTTTCAATGACTGCAATAATATCATGTGATAAGGTTACTGCAATGGTTTGTTTTTCGTGAATTTTTCGCTCGATACTTTGTACGTTGCTAACTATGTATTATCTTCAGGTGTCCAATATTTTGGTCGATCTTTTCGTTTTGAGTTTGTTCCCCCTGACTGGGTACATCGTTATTTTCATCTGCCACTTTGTTTGGCTAATTTACGTTATTTAATAATTTACGATTTTTCACTGATGACTGCATTCCGTCCAGATATGCGTTTGCTCCTGTTGCATTCATTTCATAGTCGTGTTGGTGGTGTGGTAGCACGTTTTTATATAGTTCTCTCCAACATTGTTTCTAACAGTTGAAAGTTATGTGGCTTTGCAAGTGTGTCTTGCAGCACCAGAATTGCGTGTTGCACAGATAAGTCGAAGAACCGCCGCTCGTATGTACGTCGTGACGCTCGTATGAATGTCATGACACTCGAATTTTATGTCGTGATACTCGTATGTATGTCCTGCCGCTCGTATGTACGTTTTGACGCTCGAATGTATGTCCTGACATGCGTATGTACGTCGTTACGCGCGTATGTATGACGTGATGTTGAAGTTTGTGTGAATACAAACTCGAAGATAAATCATACAGAAATGAAAGAAGTATGTTTGTTATGTACTAAAATTACGTATAACTAAAGTAATTTTTTATTTTAAATACTGTGGTAGAAACTTTTACTATTGTAATTCGTTTAATTATCATTATTAACACTCAATACAAACATCATTTTCATCATTAATATCATCATTCCTTTGTTCTCAGCGAAGCTCAAATAAATTGAAATGACAAAAAAAAATTGACATTTTTATTGCTATATTTGTATTGCATAGTTTACTATCATTGTACCGGTAACAAAATTTTTTCTTTGAGCAGCCTGAGGCCATAAAAATTAATTCTTTTCGAAAAAGTGAAGGAAACAAAACTACATTTTGTCTGAAGTTTTGAGAGTCATTTATTGACTTGCCAAAATTCAACATTCATCTCATTTCAAGATCATAAACCAAAAAGAAGTACATCGACGAATAAAACAGATGTACTAAAAATATCAACGCCTACTAGTCTACAGAAAGAAAGCAACATTCAATCAAGTAAGAGACTGAAAGCTGTTCATGCGACAAAAATAATGGCATAATTGACAAAGCTGCCAGAAATATTTGTAAGTAAATTGCCTTTATTCCATTAGAAGGTAAGGAGTGAAATTTGTTTAGGAGCAGGAATGCTTGTTCTGGGTGGTGGATGTTTACAGCACCAAGATACAGCAACATCTAGTGGTAGCACCCAATGGTAGCAGCACCTAGTGGCAGCATGATCTTGATGCAGCAATTCCTAGTGGTAGCAGCAGTCAAGAGTAGCATCACCTAGTGGTAGCAGGACCTAGATAGAGCAATACCTAGTGGTAGCAGCTATTAATGGTAGCAGCACCTAGTGGTATCAGCACCTAGATACAGCAATACCTTATGGTAGCAGCACCTAAGGAGAGCAGCCCTTAGATACAGCAATAGCTAGTGGTAGCAGCGCCTAGTGGCAGCAGTACCTAGATACAGCAATACCTAGTGGTAGAAACACCTAATGGTGGCAGCACCTAGTGGTAGCAGCACCTAATGGTAGCATCACCTAGTGGTAGCAGCATCTAAATAGAGCAATACGTAGTGGTAGTAGCACCTAGTAGTAGCAACACCTAAGGAAAGGAACACCTAGAGGCAGCAGTAGCAGCCTGACTGAGGCCCCACCGCGTAGTACCGGCTGCTGCAGGAGGTCTTGACAGAGCCGTACTTGTCGCAGTCGCCCTGCACAAGTTTAGTCAAATTCAAAGTTCTTGCATAAATCAAAAATTAACACAAGCGTCAAGACAAACATGCAAATATTTTTAGTGTACCATATGAACAACACTGAAATATTAAAACTTATCTATATGGCATGGATTCCTATAAACTCAGCAGTAGTTTTCAATAGGCGGACCGCTGTCCAAATTTAGACCTATATTAGTGAAATTTCCGGACATCAGTAATTTGGTGACACTTGTGAGCAAGTAATATCTACCTTCTCAATTAGGCAGTATTTTACATTAATAGATACGCTTTTTTACCCCAATTTCTCTATCACTTGTGAATTTTTTTCATCAGGTAGAAAATATTTTTTCTCTATCGTCCATTCCATGTTTTGTTATTATTATTATGGGTGACTAATTTCTAATTTAAACTTTAGAAACATATTTTGGAGATTAAAATCTGTGTACGTGCAATTTAAAATAAATTGTGTGCTAATACCAGATTCATAAGCCCACATATTAAGCTAAGACTATCGCCCGGACCATTGACATGTAGGAAATTGTGTTGCTGGAACTTCTCCAAGAGTAACCAAGTACCTCTGCTATGAAGTATCAATAATACACAAACTGCTCTCTATGAAAGTGTGACCGTGTGTCTGTATACTAAGTATACTACACACAATAATACAATCAGTCTACATTACACTATGCACTTAGCATGCAACACAGTATAAACATCACTCAGTTTATTCAACACAAGACATTGAATATAATTATCTTACCTCACCAGAAGGGAATGTAACGCGACATCTTCCAGAGCAGCTCTGCCTTTTTTCTGTGAAAATGCAAAAAATCATTTAAAGAAATTTACACAGAACTGAATTATCTTAAGAACTTGGCTCTGATGTTGAGACTGAACATCTAAAAAGAATCCAGGGTCGTAACTCTTCTCTTCTTGTAGGGGATCTTGATGTAGGTAACTGAAGTTACTGGTAACTATGGAGGTTATTTCGATTGTACTGTGACGGGTAAATGGGGTATTTGTTAATTCTAGGGGTTATTGATCATTCTAGAGGTTACCTCAGTACTATTAAGGGTGGTAACAAGGGTTACTGATGACTTTAGGGGTTACCTCAATGCTACTGAGGTGGGTAACTGGAGTTTGCACTGAGGCTACCTCAACAGTACTGAGGTGGGTTATTGGGGTTACTTGTTAACACAAGGGTTACAAGTGAGGTTTAATGAGGTTTCTATGGTTACTTCGTCTCTCACATTTCTTACAAAGATTGAACT
>VCRD01003187.1:35318-68101 GCA_006783055.1 Trinorchestia longiramus
AAGTATTGTATGGGCATTCAATAACTTTTTTCAGGGGGAAATATGCACCCGTATGGGTCGCCCCCATATACTGTACGGGTCGCCCCCGTATAGGGGGCGACCCGTACGAAATACCTTTTTTTTAAGAAATTTAAAAAAAATACTATCTTAACTAGGAAAGCCACTTGGTTGGATGCTATAGTTAACACAATATTTGAAGTTGATTTTGTACCCATTGCAGTTGCTCTGACATCGAAACCTGAATTTTGGCAAATATAATGCCACTAGTAGTACGACTTGCCCCCACATCACCCTAATATTCAAACATTTCTCATTCAGACGTTTGTTGATATATCTTTATAAAGAAATTTTCTTGAAACATGAAAAACTGGATTAGTGGTAGTTGATCATGTTTAAAAGGTTCTGTAAACATTTCATGTTTAATTGACTTTTTGTTAGTTTTAACCTTCAACGTTTTCAAACCAATAATAGGTTTGACTTCGTTCCCTCTCGTACTGTACGCACGAGTAATAACTTATTTCAGATGTGTGTGATGCAGCGGAGGATGTTATGCATGAATAATAGATAGATAAAACCGTTGCATAAATGACATATATTTTTGCGCATTTGTAGTTTTATGGTGAAAATTAAAATGAATTAAAAGTACTATGAAATAACAGTAAAATCAAGTCAATGGGTTAAATGGCGACATGAATTAAAACCAGATTCCATTTTCAAAATGTACATATAATACAATTTTGTTGTGCATTGTTTAATACATTTCGTAAACAAATTTTTCATTCTCTATACTACTTCTCTATTATTAAGTGTACATATGTGTAAACTAATTTTGCAATCCCCAGTTTACCTAAAAACCTCACCTCTAACACATCAGAGAAGGAGATCTCGGCGCAGGCCACGGCCACCAGCAGCAGCAGGCATATCAGTGATGTCTTCATCATTACTTCCTGAAGTCTTGGAACAGCCAAAAAATAAAAATTTTCATTAATTCAGGCTGCAAAATAACAACCATTGCCATTAATCGAGGCTTCCAAATGCCAACCATTTCCAATCATCAGGTCTACAAAATAGCAACCATTTTCATTAATTCGGGTTTCGCTCTGAAGTGTATCCAGATCATTTTACTTTGTTTACCACGACTGACTGGTGTTAAAACTTGAAAACTTGACAGTATGACAGTACATATTGTAGACTTCATGACATACAAAAGATATGTTACAGTAACTGGAACATTGTGGTGTAATAAAAGTTCACTGCAACTTCTGACCTCATGACATAACAAATCTACCTTACAGGTTCTGGAAACTCGAAACCCACCTGAACAAAAGCAGGCGTGCGTTAAACATAGGAGGAGAAGCTGTTGTGCATCACGTAGCTCCGAGCTGCAGCATTTACAGCTGTTAAAATTTTTGTGTGGGATGTAAATTCCACCTGCATGCTGCAGGTGATGTATAGCTGCAGGTGAAGTACCGCTACAAATAAATTGCATCTGTGTATAGCGAGTACAAGTTATTTAGGGTAGCTTGCCAGCTACAACTGGCCCAGCTCATTGAGACACGACATAAGAGAGATATGAGCTTCATGCGAGGCTGATAATACGGTTTTTCGAATGGAGTCTCCTCAAAGTCACGCATGTAAGGTGCTTTGTTCGATCCAATGGAGGAATTTGTGAGCCCGTTGTATTCAAACTCACTAATCAGATACCAACTGATACACGCGTATACTGAAAGCCAAAAATTACATGGAAGCTTAGTTAAAAATATATATATATCAACGTCCATGATCAAGGAAGAACCTTGAGGTTGCGATTGGAATTTTCATTGATAATTTTGTATCGCAACAGCTGTGTTCTGTGCGCCACAGCTTTTGTTTAACAAAGTTAGAGAAGCATCCTGTTATTTCATAGACATTTTTTTTCTGATGGCGAGCCATACAGTACACTTATTTAGACTGTCATATTTGTAAAGCTGTCAAGCTAGCAGGATTTTTTGTCATGATGTCACGTTAGCAAGAAATCGTGTTTTTGTCAGGATGTCACGTTAACGGAAAATTGTGTTCTTGTCAGGATGTCAAGTTAGCGGGAAATTGTGAATAAGAAAACAAACCATGTCTAAGTTTCAAGCGTTTTCAAATGTGCTCCACTTTTTCAAGCACTAATCAAACTTTGGTAACTTCAATCCACTTCAGCACGCTAATATTTATTTAAAATTTAATTTTTTATTCTAATTTGAAGTTCCAATCATTTTATATAGGGTAGTGTAGTACTTATAATGAGTTAAATCCTAAATGCTGAATTCATTGTGTCCCAAAACATAATTTGGTTCATTTAGGTGTAGAAGCCAGACATAGAAAGTTATATAGCGATTTGTCAATTATTCCAGAAGCGCTGGTCAATTACAATGTATGTATTATAGTGTGGTCCTTATTTATTTTTTCATACATTTAAAGAGGTTTGATGTTTTAAAACGAGCATTCAAAAAACATTGAACCGATTGAATTTATGAAAAAATAAATAACTCCCTCCTTAATATACAGGGTACATAAAAATGCATACACACTTCAGGGAATAAAAGTTATACAAACCATTGAACGCAAAATTCATTTACACATTACGATATTAATACAACTTCACTCTGGCCTCTGCAATTACAAGAAATCGTCAGAATGTTGATGATTAGCTTACAGACATTTATGCGTCCGGTGAACCACTGCTTGGGCAACATTAATCAATGTAACTAATGGAATTGCAGCACATGCATTTTCAATTTTGTGTGTAAGGGCTTCACTTTTGTCGATTGTATGCAGTATACGACATATTTAAAAGTCTCGTACGTAAAAGTCTGCAGGTGTCTAATCCAGGCCTATCACTTGTGGAAATCACTCGTAAAACGGAATTCTTGGATCCTGATACTTGTTTTAATTACATGAAATAATCTTGGGATAGAACATTTCCACTGAGCCGACATAAAAATAACACATTATGCTCATACTGTTCACTTATGTTCCACGTACACACTGTGCAGTAGACTTTTTCATGACGCTAGTAAACTTTTTTAATCGGACTCTGTAATTATGATACAACACATATGATTATAACTGTGATTCTTGTTTAACTTTGATTCTTGATACCATACCGAAAACCACCACATTTCCCTCCCCAAAACTGTTTCGTTTTCATTGTGCAGTTTGATTTTAAACTTTCATCAATTCTTCTTCTCGTAAGCTCGTAAGCTGTTTACTGTCGCTACAATGTGCAGTCAAATTAGAATTAACACTAAAAAATACTTTGCTTCAATCGTCTTCTTACCTAGACGATTGGTAGTAGTAGATTAGATAGATTAGTTCTATGAAATGTGAGGTCATTTTGGGCAGCTATGACTGTAGCAATCGTTTGGAGGAAAAGCTAGTGCGACAGATGTTTGATTCTCAGACGCCACAATTTCTTGCCGTCTCAGTTAATTCATGTTGGGATGAGTTTTGTCTGTCATTTTTGTGACACTGACGACCCTAGGTAATAGCAAGGTTGTGTTCATGAATTGTAATCTCTATTTCAGGTCTGTGTACAAATAATAGCTAAGCAGTAAGTCAGGCCTGGTTGGCAAAATATCGGTCGGTAGTGTAGGAAGAACATGAAAGAATTAGGTTGTGTCGTCTGCTTGCTTGCTCGCTCAGGTAAAACTGAGCTTACCAGAAAGCAGGGCGTCCACTTGCAGAGATCAGCGAAAAAACAGGAATTGTCACAAATATTGCAATAATGTAGCCTTTCTTCATTAGAATCTGAGGTCTTTAAACTTTACATGTGATGGAAAGTTTTTGTGAACGTTGTGGATCGCCAGTGTTGCCAGACTCTCCAGTAGGGCGAGGGAAACATTTATTCGTTCATGTTAAAACTTCTAATTCATTAAATATCTGATGAATAACAATGGGATATGACAATTCTATATATGAACACGAATGCATGAACTAAACATGAAATATATAAATCCATATACCAAGGAACGAATAAATTATAGTAAATAATGAATTTATACACCAATTCGTATATTTAGTTGTAAAAAAAGCATTCGTGCAGAACAAAATTCTGATTTTGATGACACGAAACACGGATTGGATGAAAGTTTTGTCACTAGAACTTTCTAATTTGAGCCAATAATCGTTGTCAGTAGTCACCTTGAGATGTCAAAATACTAGCTGGTTCATTAAACACTAAGAAATCATAGTAATGTCATAATAATGGTGTTAGGTGGATAACTCACAAATTTGGTGAAAACTTTGATTCTTTAATAGTGAAAAGCTTGCTATAGTTACAGAAAATATCGCAGTACCTTCAAATTTCATTTTCTACTATTGCTTCATTTATTCAGAGGTACATAAAATTAGGATCTGTTGAATACAAAATAAGATTTGGCGCACCACGCTACATTTCCCCTTGATCCTTCAGAAAAATTAAACGACGAAATTAAATGACATCCCGATCACCAGAAAAGAGTTAAACGAAGATTCACTAGGTCCAGGGACTAGTGTTACACTAGGAACGATAGGCAAAGAACTGCATAGAGATTAACTGAAGTCACGTACTCCTAGAAAAACTCCACTGTTGACTAAAAGGCGTAGAAATGCCCACTTAAAATTTATTTCTCAACATAAAAATATCCCCGATATATTCCAGGAAAATGTTCTATGGACAGAAGAGTCTAAAATTAAATTTTTTGGGTGAAATTCACTTAGCCACGTTTGGAGAAGAGATGTTACAGCCTACGCGCCGCAGAACACAATTCCTACTGTAAAGTTTGTAAGTGGTAACATCATGGTGAGGTGTTTTTCCGCCAATGGCACTGGTAATTTACATGTGAAAGGCCGTTAATGAATACAGAGGTGTATCAAAGTATTTATAACAATAATGTACGGGATTCTGCAGGAAAGCTTTAGCTCCATAAACAGTGAGTTTTACAACAGGATGACCCTAAGCAGACGTTGAAGTCTACCAAAAAATGGATTGTAAATCACAATTTAAAACTACTAGAATGGCCAAACCAGTCTCCAGACTTTAACTCCATTGAAACTTGGTGGTGTTCTTTGAAAATTAAAATCCATTTAAGAGCTCAAACGAACATTCCAGATTTCAAGGATATTTGTAAAGAGAAATAGGCAAAATTCTTAAAGAAACACATAAATCATTAAGAACTACAGAAAAAAGTGATTGAAACCAAATGAATAATAATTTTGTTGTGAGATATTAAATTTGAATTGCCAATTATTTATGTTCTGTACGAATGCTTTCTTCAACCCTAAATATTCATAACTGAATATAAATTCCATATATACAACAATTTATTCGTTTGTATTGCATATTTTTAGTTTATGCCTGTGTGTACAACTATAGTATCGGTACATACTATTTTTGTTTATTAGAAATTTGTTAAATAAAAATTTTTAACATATACGAATATCCGTTCCCCTACTGCTTATACGAGTACGTGGCTTGCCAGTTCATCATTGTAAAAACTAGAAAATGTCTCCCGATACTGACACTAGCAAGACCTTATAAAACTTATTAAAAATGGCTGCGAAAGAAAACTATATTTCAGAATTCATAGCAAGACTATTGTATAATTTTATTCAACAACACCTTAGTTGAAAGATATCGTAATAGAAAGAACACAAATAATTTCGTTAACACGTTGACTCCGATTGCCTGATTGGTGTAAAACTTCACTTTGTACGCATACTCACTAGAAAGATCTGAAAAAATTACAGAACCTAACCTAAGTGGTACACATACGTACCACTTCGGAGTCAACGTGTTAAGGAAAGTCTTTGGATTTTGACACTAACGCAATTCTTAATTCTACGAGACTCTAAGTTCATTGGAAAGAGTTCAGTGAATGTACAATGATTTACTCGTATCAATTAGTGTTTCTGACTTGACCTGGAAGTTCATTTACGCATGTAATTATTTACTAGCATTGTATGATAATAAGTAAGTTAGTAATCATTATCAATTTTATTTCAATTCTTTTACTTCCAATTTACGAGTTTTTCTTGGAGAAAAACTAAAAAGAAAATATACTTATTGCCATTTTAGAGTATCAGATTGCCTTCACAAAAGGTATTTCGTATTAGTGGAACCAAATCCAGATACACATTGACACAGACTTCACGGAATGGCAACTAATAATTTCCTTACAGTATTACTCTAACAAACAACTAAATTATAAATTTCACACGACTATCCTCTACTTAGAAAGTTGATCGCAAGTTATTTAAGACTAAAAGGTACTATAACTTAACGAGAAATCTTACGGAAACTACATAATGGTGTAAACTCCTAGTGTACACAGTACAAATCACAACAAGCACGACGGTTGGTAGCAGTACCGAGAGCTGCCTTCACTAAGCAAAGTGTTTGTACAAAATTAACGTCTCATAGGTATGCTTGAATAGAAAGATGCGATAACCATGCCAACATAGTTAATAAGCTAGCTGGAGTGCACTGTGCTGCTTTTCCTACAACCCGACCTACTGCAAACTGATTGTAAAGTACAATCAGACGTCGTGAATGTCCACACAATGTTCGGGAGTTCGCGCCTAGCATCTATCTCGTATTGATCACCTGATAACTCATTCAAGCAACTTGATATGCTTCTCTAGTCGGAGGATCTCGTGTGTTGTAACAATCTCATGGCGGCGTATTAAATCCTCTGGGCTACGGATGCAGACGGTGATGTAGGACTGTTCGATTCGGTTAGAGTCTGATATACCGGCCATCCAGACCTGGCTCGACAGCAGTATGGGAAACCGGAGGACTGACGCATTTTCTAGGTGGGTTGCAGAGGCAATTAGCGCTGTGTCGTCAGTTTGAAGAGGTTATACATCAATATTGGTATGATGTCCACTACTCCTTCCCGTTGAGTAAATATGAAGAGTTGCAAAGGGTTCTCGTCTCTGGGTTGGATCTTTTCTTGTAGAAATAATACGTTAAGTACAGTAAAGGGAAAATGGATAATTTAATTCTGAACATTACTATTAATTGCTAATCTAAAATTGCTAAGATGCTTAACTGGTATATATGAACTCGTAATTTAGAATTTCTAGCGGTGTGTCCTACTGGTGAATATTAACTAAATGTTACGAATACTTGACGTTATACTGGCTAGGATAAAGATTTCTTTACTTTCCTATCGAAGAAAACCTTTCTGTTTATAATTTTATTTCCTTTTTCTAAGTTGCTAGATACATGATACAAATCCGTCATGGTAAGATTAGTCTTTCCGTAGCTATAGAAAAACCTAACTGTAGATTTGTTTACAGCCTTCGAACTTCGTTTCCGTGGATGCCAGTGGGTTCGACCTGGCGTAGCGCTACAGATGTAATTACGCATCGATTACTCTTGGACACGTTCCATCTAGATTCCACGCTTCATCGTTTCCACTAATAAATTCTTACTGCTATAAAAAATTATACTGAACTAGATTTTTTCTTGCCCCCTCCTTACTGGTCATTTTCTAAAGGGTTATTCTAAGAATTTTTCTACCGATTCTTCCATAGCACAACTTCAATAACACGAATGGCGTTGTCCTGTGGCCCACAAAGTGAGATAACGAAACCTAACATCTGCCGGCCAAAGCTGGAGATTATCTTCAGCATGAGAAGAGAATGTCTCGCAGAAGGAGAGGATCTTCATTTCTCTGCCTATCAAGATGTTCTATAGTCGACACAAGCGTTGAGAATAAACTCCGAGACTTCTAAGGAACTTTCATTTTCATAAATCTCGACAATGTGCTACAGCAGCTAGTAAGTGCCTCCACGCAACATGCTGGAGAAACTACGTTAACTGAAGGTCAAAAATCATTCCTTCTATTGCTTGCATTTTGATGGTTTATGCGTCTGAAAAAATTAGCGACGACTGTTTTATGATCACTCGAAGTTACCAGAGCGCCGGCAAAAGCTGAACTTAATGCGTGCGAGGTCGAGTCTACTGTACAATGCCCTTTTTGTCACTTCAACGACTTCTTTAAAACGTTAGAGTGCTGTTAGGAGCCCTGTTATGTAAATATAAGACGCTTTCTTAAAATGTTCGTAACTTTTTCATTCTATAATTTTTCATGAAAATTAGTGTTAAATGTTGATGGTATGAGACTTGGTATACATAATCGGTTTCATGATTCATTTCCCTTAAAAAAATTTTGAACAAACGGGCATGTTTAAAAGTTCAAAAAAGTATACGACACTTTTTGACAATTTGTCGACCCGGTTTATTTCACAGCGCCATGGAGTTCACATGCAATTCGTAAACATCTCACCGCCTTCGTAATCAACCAGATTACAAATTAGAATTATTAGTTATAAATACAGCCTCGACACCATGCCGCGGAATTCCCCCCTTAATGATAACGAGAAAGATAAACTTAGTTTATAAAGAGAAAGGAAAACTCAAATTTGACTGAAAGCAACTATCGAGGTCCTGAATTGTAGTAACTATCTAGAGGACCCTGTAGCGTATTGGACAAAAAACTGCCAGGCCGTCCACCAACAATTACAAATGCAGCCAGACGTCTACTTTTTCAAGAGGGTTCTAGAGTACAGTCGTGCTCAAGAGAACTTACACCATCTTGATATCTACCGGGTAGCCAAGGAAGAGTTCGAAAACTTTTATATGAAAATTTGTTTATCGAAACAGGAAGATGGCATCTGCGTTGACTGCTCAGCACAAGAAGTCGTGTGTTGGTTGGGTAAAGGAGACGGTGACATGGATAAAGAAGAATTGGGAACATGTGATCGTTTCTGATGAAAAAAGTTTAATTTTGATGGGCCCTATGAATCTCTGTGCTACTGGCATGACTTGAGAAAGGAAAAGCAGCCGTTTTCAAAACAACCATTTGGAGGAAAATCTGTTATGATCCAGGAAGCCGTTTCTGCCTTTGGAAAAGCTGAGTTAGTAGTGATGGAGGGGAAACATAACTCAGTGCGATAAATTGGTGTGTTAAAAGAAAGTCCTGTCCCATTTCTGAGTGAGGTACAGAACCATAAAGCTATTTTTTCAGCAGGATAATGCAGCCATTTATACCTTTGAACTAACAAAAGACTAGTTTAAAACAGGATATTCAATTTTTAATTGGCCTGCTAAGTCTCCTGACTTAATTTTCAATGAAAATTTATGACAAATATTGTCAAGAAGAGTCTAATACAATGGACGTTAATTTGCGGATAAAGAAATTTTAAAGAGTTGCATTAAATAATAATAATGGAAGGAAATTCCCATTAGAACTCTTGGAAATCTAATTGGTTCAATGTAAAACAAGTGTGTTGAAGTATCGCAATATAAAGGGAATAAATGTAAACATTAAAGTTGTTATTTTTTTGGGTAAACACAAATTTTCCAATTTGTCTTATACGTTTTTCCACCCTTAAAAATGCAATATTGTTCAAAACATTTATCACTCAAATTTTCATGGAAAATTGTGGTATAAAAAGTTACTAACATTTGAAGGGTGTGTCCTATACTGATTGTCACCACTTTAGTCCAATTCTAGCTGGGTAGTCCAGTTATAAGTCCAGTTCGCACTCCAGTTATAAAATATAGTTGCAGTGTATATACAAAGAACGTTTGAGTTTCATAACGCTGTGACAACCTGTATATGCCGAAGAGTGTAATGCACATCTACCAACGACGAAGTGACAAAATAAATTGTTCCTTCTGACACTATGATGCTGTACAGGTGTACAGTAAAATGAGTGAGATAAAATTATCAAGGAAAGTTTTGGACCAACGGCAACTTATCCTCGTCTACGCTACTCCCTGGGTGGGAGGACGGTATCATCTGACTGTTTTATATAAGTTGAAACGTTTTTTAATGTTGTTTAATGCTTCGATGATGGCTTTTATTTTCTATCATGTTTTAATGATCTTAAGATGTTACCAATTTTTCTTTCATGGTTGTCAGCTATGCGACTTTTTTATCTCTATTTTAAGATTTTTAATTCATCGAAGGTTTTCAATTCAATTGTTGTTTTCTTCTTCGCTCAGACGTTACTGGTTTCTTCTCGGTCTTTTGGTTCTTTTTCTCATGTTTGTTTGCATCTTTTTTAGTAGTTTTTAAATTTTCTCCTGTGGTTTTTAATACTCCCAAGGTTTTAAATTTATATTTCCTATTTGTATTCAAGGCTTTTGAGTCTCAGTACTTACTGTACATAACATTTCTCTACTTCCTGGTCACAGATTTATAACGGAACTCTAGTAATAATTCACTAAAAAACATTCATAATCTGTGTTGAATCACCGTGTTGATAATGCGACGGGAAAAATAAAATACCGAACATCAATTCTATTCTAATTTATTTGTCGACGCAATTTTGGTCCGTTTTGTTTAAAGTTGATCTTTTGTGATGTAGATACGACTGACAGGAACAAACGGACATACAAGTGTGCTTGTCTCCCACGCACAGTGCGAGGGTAATAAGAGACGGTCGTTCGAGTCACGTTCAGTACAACCGCAGCCTCAACAGTGTTGAACACAACTCTGCTTATATCAGGTGGGTCATTCTGGTGGGTCATTATTGGAAGTCATACATGTACAGGCTGTTCATTAAGGTGGGTTTTGGAGATGGGTCATGCAGGTGGAGCGTACAGGTGTGTCATACAGGTGGGTCATGCACAACTTGTTTCCGTGTTTTTAACTTCATTCTTGTTCCAAATGAAACAATCACACCAAAAAAACCTCTCTTCTATTTCTGCCTTCTAGCTTCCCTGCATATCAGATATATAAATTTGCCTTTTCTAAGTTAGGCCTATTTGTAGTATTCAATTTTAGAATGACCAGGAGTAAGCAGATGCATTTTTGTAATGATGCAACAAGCTAAATATATAGGATAGACAAAATATACATGTCCTTAAATATTCATTTATTTAAAATAATTTGCTATGTTTCTAACGTAACGATATCGATTTTTCTGAATGATGTTAAGGGTTTATTCAGAATTTATTGGATCCTATATGTCACCACCAGTTTCATGACCTGTGTTCGCAGGGTGATAGAAGATTTGTCTCCAAGATACTATCTCAACCTAACAAAATTTCTAAACTAAAGTTTCTAACTCCGTTCATTGTATTGGCAGCTGAGGTAGATGAACAGCAGATAAAATAATTTTAATAATAATAATGGTTTTAACGATCATAATAATGATAATTCTTTTTGTTCCAGCTCCAAAATTCTGTCTCTGCCATGATGAAAGTGTCACTGTCGTTCTTGCTGCTGCTTGTGGTCATGGTCTGCGCAGACCTCACTCACGTCGACGACGGCGTGGTCAGTCAATCGAGGCATACGTAGTTTGGTCTCTTTCTTAACCCTCATGTTGACCAGGAGCTTGTACAATTCTGGCTTTGATTGTTGAAGTAAAGATGACGTTAAAGCAATAAGATTAGAATCTGCACAGACAACTTTCATCAATATAATTAACTCTTTGAATGCGGGGATGTCTATACAGGGATTCATTAAAAAAGTTAAATGAGTTCGATTTTCAAAGACTAAATGAGGGTAGAACGTCGGTAAATAGAGCAATACTTCGTAATATTATTATTGTTGAAGTTTTTCTGTAAGAAAGCAAGGGTCTAACGAGCACTAAAATATGTGTGGTATTTAGGGTCAGATACCTGAGGGAGTCACGCGAGGTTGTTTAGTATTATTACACACATTTACATATAACACATTTGGTGTAATAATTAAACTTTTAATAATAGAGACTAAAGAAAACAAATGAATAACATAAATTATTGCACAGGTAAGAGAGGAGGCAAATAAATAACAAATTATCACACAGGTACGAGAGAGTTTAAATAAATAATAAATTTTTACCCGAGTAGGGAAGTGTATAAATAAATAACACAAGTAATAGCGCAAAAGAAAGAGAACACAAATAAAACAGTGATCATCACACGAAGACACACGACAGGCATTCACTCAGGAACAGAAGTCGCCTGATATTCTGCTGGTTTTAGTTTCGGTTCCTTGAGAGAAAAGGCATTTTATGTACGCATCCCGTTTTGGGACACTGCGTTGAAGCTTTCCATTGAGTGCCTAGCCTCATCAAATGCTGAGGAAATTTTTCTCTTTTATGAAAGTGCAGGTGTGCTGGAAACTGGATACATTCCATAGAAACTTTCCTTGAACTCGAATATTTCTGTGCAGGAGTTAGGACGGTCTTCACTGATTTCTTTCGATGTGGTGGACGTCGGCGCCCAGGGTGAGTTTCTTTGTTGTAAGGTGCAGGTAAATGAGCTCTGGTGAGCTAACTTCATCACATACAAGATACAGAACACAAGTGTCATGCAGTTATGTATCAACTTCCCTGTAAAAAGAGCAAGAAGCACTAGTTGTTGACTACTAATTCTCTGTGACGAAAAATTCCAGTTGCAGTATAACTTACCAATTTTCACTCGATTTCGAAGATAGATAATTGAATGAAATATTATACGAAGTAAGAATCTTCCAGTTCATGTCCTAATAACCGTTATTTTTGTTGTAAAGATTCATCTTGACACAAGTCATTTTTTGAAACATTCTCTGTGGGATATAAGAGAAACAATGAAACATAATATTTATTTGTATTGACTTCTTGCTTATAAATGGTGAACTTAATTTGTTAACAGAGATGAGAGCCGAATGCAACGGACTGTGCCGCTACACAAGCATCACGGTAAGGAGGCGTAAGGCTGAACATCACCATCTAAATGCTCAACCAAATGTTGATGTACACGTTTTCTGGATGTACGAAAACGTTTTCATGTTTCACCTAATGTCCTGAAGTACAGGCACTGAGTTGATCTGGGTAGTAGTTAATACAGGAGTTCATGTCAACAATCAATACACCAGTTATCGTCAACAGTCAAAACAGCAATCCATCAAGTGGAATATTAACTAATTTAATAACAAGTACCGATAAGCACAGTTACTAAGCTTGTTCAAATATTTTAAGTATAACAACGTATATGAACAAATATGTTGATCGAATAAATTTACATACTTTTTAATGGCATTACAAGTTTTACGTGACATATTCGTTGCTCACAGCTGAACATTTACTGATATTATAGAAAATGCTGCACTGCAAACATTAACTGAATATTAATAACAAGCAAATATTACAGCGGAGCTTTTTAGTCATCCATATACCCTTGTGTATTTCACAAGAGTTGTTTCAATGGCTTTTGGTATAATAATTTTATTGGAAAAATTTATTTAAAATTTTAAATTTAATGGGTAGTTGTGCATGTATTTAATCTTGTATTAAGTTAATCACCCGTATCACCGTCAAAAAAATGATTGGTTTTTACTTATACCGCATTCCCATTGACGTTAGCAACTATGCTTGAACAAGTAATTACTTTTCCGTAACTATGCTTGAACTAGTAATTACTTTTCCGTTGTTTCGTCTCTGTACAAAGACCTTCTACCTCACAAATGTTCCAAGTATTTCTTAATACAACTCGGACAACGGTTAAATTTTCAAGTTAAATTACCAGCGGTGTTTCCATCAAATTTTCCTGAAATCCTATTTCAAATTATCCTGAATACGTATGCAGAATTATCCTCAACTTACGGAACAAATTAACTTATATCGCTGTTCAGGATTCACATCTGCATGTTTCGGTACATTTTCATATATTTCAGTAGAATAGGATCCAATTTAAGAAACAGATGATGTTATAGTGCAACTAGTGAATTACACTGTGTATGACCTCTTGTGTAAAAGAATTTGACCCGTGCAGGATCCCTGTGAGAAGTACGGTTTTCTGCGCTCCAGTTGCTTCAGTTTGGAGAGCAGTGGATCTGCCAAAGATGGCTGCTACTGCTGCGTCAGGTTGTCGAACTGATGGCTGTCATGTCTGCTTCACGTCATAAATACTTCTGTCGGCTGCGTTGCTTCAATTATTAAAAATAAACTGAGCTACTGTCTCCCTTATAACTGTGGGTTAATATTCTGTTATCACTTTTTAGGAAGGTTGTACATTCTAATATCCGGTGTGACCGCCACCAGCTTTACATTTAGTCCCAAATTACATTCAGTAGTCATTAAGCTCTGTCTTTCTAATGTAAGCAATTTTCTACACGGATTATTACAAGCTGATACTAGAGATCTTATTGTTATTAGAACTCTAATAAATTCTTACGTAATGGCATTTTTCCATGTCCTTAACGTTGGCAAGGTATTTTATTATGGGACAGAAATTGATGTAAATTTTGTGTGGCTTCGTATTCATGATACAACAGGCTAACTAGGACCCCCTCACAAGACGTAGTCGTCCGCTCAGCCTTGCGTATAAATGTATAAAGGAGGGTGTCTGGGATGTTCAGGGAAGAATAAAGCCCTCATTGTGGAGGACCTGTCGTGCTCTTCTACGGGCAGCTAACCTATCTTTGGGTTCACACTTGGTACCCACCAGTGATAGCTGAATGTAAGCAGATGTGATATTTTGCATGCAACATAGACCATACCCAAGCATAGGCTTCGACAGGCCGTCTAACCAATGTAAGGGTTGCTGATGGGTATTAAACTCCCGGTGAAACACTTCGGACTTGCCTACCTGGCATGTGAAGTCTGAATCCAGTCGATGCAAGGGGTAAAAAAACACAGGCAGACATTAAAAGATGATGTGCGGGTTAAATTTGCTGACCTATGGTCGTTCTGCATATGTACATCCATCCATTAATTGCAGAATGTCAGAAAATGCAAGTGTTTTGATATGAACAATAATTTTCCGTAATGCAACATCAGGACAGAAAATGTACCACGTGGGTCGTCAATTGCACTCACGAATAGTTTCATTATTAAATTTATAAAAAATAATATATTCCATCGGATATCATAGACTTTAAAAAATAACTAGTGGTATCACTTCGAAACGTTAACGAGCTGTTCTGTTTTCACATCCCATAAATTTAGATTCCCTTTGACCACTTGACAGATTATTTACTTCTGTTCTCAATTAAAGAACTTGGAAGTTTTCTTACTTTCCAACAGGAAAAAATGACGACTACAATTTGGTGGAAAGTTTATGTTAAAATTTTAATAAGCTTGTAAATTTTGAAAACTAGGATTAACATTTCACTCTTTGAAGTATTTAAAAAAATCCTAGATATTTCGTACATGAATAAGAGTTTTGCTGAAATTTAATTTCTCCGTCTATTCAAATTTGCAATGCTAATTTTCACTGCTGCCGTGCTTCTGGCTAAAAATCATGGAAAGGATGAAAAAAGTGTATGATTTCCTGAATGCATGGACTGATATTACAAGACGTATATGCTCATGAGAGCTTGATGCCGCTTAGGAAGTTTAAAATAACGATATATCACTAATTTATGGAGTTTATCAGCATTTTACGGCTCTTCACGAAGTGCATTCAATAACATGGAGCTTGTCAGAATTTGACACGTTTTTGCAAAGAAATAATCGTCACTATTGTTGATAAAGCTACAGTTCTACAACAAGGGAAGGTTTAAAAATGGCTTTAAATATTGTGTAGAAAGACAAACAATTTTTAGACACAATTTTATGATTAACATCTCCGCCATGTTACACAATTATATTGGTTAGGTCCCTGAATGTGTATCATTTTACGTAGAAAGTATATTTTATGAATTTCAAAGCTCCTGTTATGAGATGCAATGAAAGTAGTAGTCCGTTCTTAATTATCAATGTCATTGATAATTGATCATAGGTGATCATATTCTACGATAATGCTGATTGAATATGATCATAGGTGATCATATTCTACGATAATGCTGATTGTCTACCGTGTTCACAGGTTCATTAAAACAGGTACGAATTTAACCATTGATGAGGGTGCAAACTAACCCATTGAAGTGGTTGCAAATCCAATGGAACTTCTAGATGATACAGAAAATGACAATAAATATCTTGCTCTAGAGTCAATCTGTAAAGTACTTGGAGAATAAACCGTAGAGTTTATTAATCTATATAAGTTCGTGACTAGATAATCAAAGTTTCAGTACCTGATGCTAAAAATTGATGTTAAATTCAATTTTCAACGAACTATACATGATATTTTCTTAATTTTTTGGCACAACTTAATTTCCCTCTAGCTTTGTATTATCCTTACGTTCAGGCAAAACTACATTATTTACTTGATATGTTGAATCCCACTTTTGGAACAAAGTTTTTTATCAGCTTTTGATGAAACTAGGAAATATCAACTTAATAGTTAGGAAAACCTACTAACTTTTCACAACCAATACTGACGGAAATATAAGGGAAAGATTCTCTCGATTCAGTCAAGCGGAAGAACGTAGAGGAGGTATGGAGATTACATGATGTTTCAAGAAATCAAATGAAATAGATTAAAACAATGAGCAACAGGGGATCCTAAACCTGCATTTTAAAGACTTCAAACATGAGTCCTTTTCGATCAAGCTAACACAGAAACGTGATAGTACAGAGCTGGAATAAATGTCATTTGGGAATTGGAGATTCAGTTTCTGCAATATTTTTGCGAGCTGAATATACGGACTGAGCAACAATACGACTTGCATGTGTTGCACTTCGAAAAGAAACATAGTAAACTTGTTTTTCTGATCATGGGAATACATGTCTGTACAAGGCAGATATTATCAGGAAATGAATAACAATCGAAAAATACCTTGACTAAGTTGCAGCGTTGGTGACGTCACGGCCTCCAGTAAAAGTATTAAGTCATAAATACAGCAGACAACTTTAAATCCCGACGATGACTGGTGTTTAATGCAATGACGATCTGACTAGATCTTCAAATAATGCGCTACAATTAACAAAGGAATTTATATTTTGCCTGATGTTACATTGTAGAGCTGAGTACTTTAGAAGCTGAGAGTAAGAGAAACTCATATTTCTCATAATCGGATAATTTTGTTTTAATTGGGATAAATTTTGTCTAGTTTCTCAATTTTGAGAAAATATTTCGAAGTGCAGCTCAATATTTATTTTCTGCCTTTCAAAGGAAACTGTTCTCGTTCGATCAGCGCGTTACTCGTACAATCACTTAAATGTGTGGATAAGACATGTATTTGATATATTATTAATTGTTAAATATATTTCCATAACATATCCATTAAAGAATCTTGGGAGCAGAAAAATCATTGATAAATTAAGTTTTGGGTCATGTATTTCACTGGTTTCTGGAAGCAATTTTTTAATTCTTTATTAAGTACCAGCACAGTAGAAAGCTAGGAACTGGTGAGCTACTTATCCAGGTTGTATGCATTGTCATAGTAAGCGATAACAAAGAAGTAATGTCAAGGAAAATCTTACCCTGAATCGAGTAATATGTAATACGACAGCAAGAACTTCATTTATGGTGTGCAAGTAGACCCACACGTGAAAATCCACGTGTTTTTACTGCATTTTTCGTTTGATTCACCAGTGGACGCAGGCTTTACGGAGGAGTTTCCACATTGAAAAATGTGCCTTTGATATCCACAATACAATCCTTACAATACATGTATACCTTACCGAGTTTTCCCCAATCTAAATCCTTAAGAGCGTGACAGAAAGGTGGACCAAGCAAGCATTAAACTAGGTATTATTATGTAGTAGAATTATATATTTAATGGTAGGAATTCTTCTATCGTATTCCTGTTCCATGTTCTTGTACTCATTTATAGAAATATTGGAAAGTTTGAGTGTTATTTTATTTGGAATGTTGCAACAGAAGCTTTGACACATGTTTCCATTATTAGTGTATTGTGCGGACAGTTACGTAGTGATTTCTTGCTAGCGTTCCCAAATTCGGTGAGTATTGTTGAATGTTAGTTTAATAAAGTAGGAATTGTTTCTGATTATAACAAACACTTTTTCCCTGACTTGTAACTTAATATTTTTTTATTCGTTATTTTTTCAAGTGTGGAGGTCGGGATCCCTCTTATTGGCGATTTATACGGATAAACAAAAATAGTTCGAGTAAATAATATTGTCATATACGTGTATGGAGATAGGTACAGTACAATGAATGAGTAAGGTACATATAGGGACATAGAAAAACACCAGGCACAAAGATAACACTGGTCAACATGTTTTTTGTCTCACGAGTACCAATAGTTGTACCTAATGCAGATTTTTATCATGTTTTCAAATATGTATTCGAAATTTCTCCAACACCCACAGTTGTTTATTTCGAATTCAATTTTTTGAAATAAACGTTTTTTCGTAAATCTATCCATTGTAAATTGACAACTCTTAAAACATTATCAATGTGATGGGACCAAATAAACTTACTCAGGTGCAGGTTCAGACATGTATAGACATGTACAGTCATTCACAAAGATGACGTGTTGTAGTAAGCATTCATCAGAACGATGCCAGTTGTACAATACACGTGAACGAGTGAACACGTCATCGTGAGTGCTCTGTGTATCTGAATTATTATGTATTACATTTTTACTAATTAATTTGAATTAGGCATTGGTTACAAAATGCCTAGAGTTTGTTTAAATCATCCTAATAATTTTTGCTATATATGTGGCGAAGTCACGCTCAAGTCCCAAAGGCAAAACCTTACTCCATTAGTGAAAAAGTGTTATGAACTTTATTTTGAATGTAAAGTGGGGGACTAAACAAGGACCTGGGGCCCACATATCTGTTGTTTATCGTATTCTAGACTTCTCACTGCATGGAAGAATGGCACACACCACATGCCATTCGCCATCCCTATGATTTGAAGGGAACCCAAAGATCACTCCTCTGACTGTTATTTCTGTCTAACAAAGATTAAAGGAATTACATAGAAATCAAAACATACAGTGGTGTACCCTAACTTACAATTTGCAATGAGACCAGTTCCACACTGCGAATAATTGCCTATACCAAAGCCTCCAGAACATGTAACATTAGATGAAGAGAGCTCAGATTCTGATGAAAGTGAGGAAGGAAAAGAAAAACATATTGGTGATACAACGTTTGAACAAAGTTGTTCATCTGAGCCTCATTTATTGACTCAAGAAGATCTTAACAATCTCGTACGTGACTTAAAGTTATCCAAAAACCAGTCAACTGCTTGGTTCCAGGTTAAAACGATGAAATCTTGTTCAGAAGAATACAATGATATGTACTTATCGTAATCGTCATTCGGAATTTAAAAACTATTTTTCTGAAGAAAATGGCTTAGTGTTTTGTAACGACATTCCTGCACTTATGGAGATATTTGGTATTGTACATACATAGCCCCACAGAATGGTGTTTGTTCATTGATGCTTCTAAAATTAGTTTAAACGCAGTACTTCTGCATAATGGTAATAAACTCCCATTTGTTCCTGTAGCTCACTCCGCTGGTATGAAAGAAACATATGAAAACTTTAAATTTGTATTGGAAAAGCTTCAATATGCAGTACATGAATGGAATGTTTGTGGAGATTTGAAGGTAATTGCACTTGTTCTTGGTCTGCAACTTGGTTACACAGAGTACTGTTTTTTGTGTCACTGGGATAGTAGGGACAGAAAAAACCATTACATTATAAAAGAATGGCCTAAACGCGAATCATTCATTCCTGGACAGAAAAATGTGAAGCATGACGCATTGTGTAATCCTAAAAATGTGTATCTACCTTCGTTACATATCAAACTATGATTAATGAAGAATTTCGTGAAAGGCATGGACAATAGCACTCCTGGTTTCATGTACTTAAAACAAAAGTTTCCTAAAATTAGTGAAGCAAAAATTAAAGAAGGAATATTTATGGGTCCACAAATACGATCACTAATGCATGATAAAAAGTTTGAAAAAGTATTGAATCCACTATAGAAAGCAGCTTGGCATGCATTCAAAAAAGTTACTCACAGTTTTTTGGAAAATCGAAAGGCGGAAAATTACCGTGATATTGTCAACGATCTTATAACATCTTATAAACATTTGGGTTGTAATATGTCTTTAAAAGTACACTTCCTGCACTCGCACCTGGATTTCTTCCCTGAAAATCTTGCCGCAGTGAGCGATGAGCACGGCAAACGCTTTGATCAGGAAAATGCAACTATTGAAAAAAGGTATCAAGGCAAATGGAATTCTAATATGCTGGCCGATTATTGTTGGACCATCATCCACAGGCGACATACAACAGAAAATGTTCATTTCCTACTTTCTAGGTGAGTCATAATGTTTAAATATTGTGTAGTTAAGAATTTAGATAATATTAAAAACTGTTCGATACTATAAATGCCTGTCTCTTGGAAGCCTTGCGTGATGGTGAAAAGCCGATATCATATTTGGATTTAGGAGAAAAATACTATCAGAATAACATGTCTTTTTCTTTGAGACAAAAAAATTTCATTTTTGTTCCACAGTGTAATTAATTACTTTTGAAATTTCGTTATCTCAAGTTAGTTTACTTTTTGTATCAACAGAATGATTTCAACCGCCACAGCTTGATGTGTATAATGTTCATTTTCCTATAAAATTTAACTTTCTGCTTCTTTATAACCCTCGTTTTCACATATAGTACACTACTTACAGTTCAAGTAAATTAAAAAATCAACGTAGCTTCATGCAGTTATACTGTAACAATCTAATAGTTCAATCTAACAGTACACACCCTAACAATTATATTTAAAAGTAGAATAGAATAGGGCAACAAGAATGAACAGTTTGGTCTATTCTTGGGCTACTTCTCAAGTACCATGCCATGTAACGTAAAGACATCAATCTCGCATATGCACGTCGAATATTCATAGATATTTCAGCAACGTGCGCCAACCTTAATCATTTACCAACATTTTAATCACGTAAACAGACGAGAAACATACATACACAGGCCCAAAGAGTTAAGAAGATTAAGGAATTAGAACTTTACCGAGCTTAGGCGTTTTTTAACCATTTGAAACGATCGAATGTGACAATTGTGACTTCAAACGATTTTTCAAAGTGTTCACAGTGCCAGCAAAAGCGATATTTTTAGTTAGCTGGTTCCAGGTTCTGGTAATTTTGACTGAAAAAAGTTCGGAGCCTGTGTTTTCTTGATGATTCTAATTATTAGATTGTTCCCATTATATCTGGTTCTCTGTCAAAACGCCCTTCTAGGGAAACATCATTAAAGCCATTGAGATATTCATATGTCTCGATGAGTTGACCTGACAGTCTTCTTTGCTCTAGGGAGATGAGTTCAAGCTGCTGAAGACGCCTTTTGTAGCTGCGATGACGGAGTTACAGAATCATCTTCATTGCTTTGAGCTGACTTTTTCATTTTGTCAATGGAGGGTAGGAGAGAACAGTTGCAGTGCATATTCTAAAAGTGATGCACTATTGCTTTATAGAGCGGTAAGATGATGTTTTTTGACTTGTATTCAAAGTTTCTAGCGACGAAATCGAGAATCCTACTCGCATTTCTGACGTTTTTTACACTTGTTTGTCATGGTTGTGATTTTCAGGAAAAATGATACCAAGATCTCTTTGTTGCTGTACTGCTCCAACATGTGTATCATTCATTGTACATTGGAAATGCCTATCATTAGCACCAACATACATAGCTGAATATTTGTCAATGTTGAAGCTCATTCGCCAGGTTTCTGTCCATTGATGTAGAAGATTGAGGTCTCATTGAGTAGTCATCCTGTCTTTTTTGGTCAACGCTCTGAGACAAAGTTTTGTCATCAGCGAATACGTTGATTTTATTTATGATCCAATGTCAAGATCGTTGATTTAGAATACTTTTAGATGATGAAGGGGAGAACGCTTAAAATGCTCCCTTGGGAGACTCCAGATCTAACGCGTCTAAGATCACTGGCTTAATTAGGAATTATCACTCGTTGAGTGCCACAGTGAGGCTAGTTCGTATCCATCAGGAGTAGTAGCCTCGCATTCCATGAGTCTCCACTTTAGCAAATAGTTTTACATGGGTAATTTCATCGAAGCTCTTTTGAAAGTCGAAGTACACAAGGTCTAACGTTTCCGTAGAATCGTATATGCAGTTGACTTCTTCAAAAGAATCGAGGATCGTTTGTTAGACCACAACGTTTTTCTTTGAATCCATGCTGAGTATCAGTAATCAGGTTATGGGTTTGAATATGTTTTATTGTACAGACTTTGAGAAATCCTTATTGTTTTACAGATGACAGATGTACAACTGATTGGGGTACAGTTATTGATCACTTGTTTGTTCTCCTCTTTGAAAATAGGAGTGTTATTTGGCTGTTTCCAATCCACTGGAACAATTCCAGTTTCAAGTGATCGATTTAAAACGTTTGATAGTGGTTAGCTAATAACTTTTGCTGTTTCTTTCAGTATTCAGGAGCATAGACGTCGGGTCCGGCTCATTTGTATGGGTTCAGAAAGATAAGCCGTTCTCCCACTTTTTCTATTGTGAATATGCCGATCGTCAGCATTTTTTCCAGGCTTAAACAGTAAGTTTTCGGGATTTCAGTTAAGTCTGCACGAGTGAACACAGAAATAATGTATGTATTGCTAATTCTATCTTTGCTTTTGTTGTCCGTTCTAGTTGAGCCATCAAAGTCGACCAGTGGAACAGTAGTATCTCTTTTGATTCGTTTGTCATTTACGTATTTATAAAAGCTCTTCGAGCTAGTAAACAGACAGTTGCCACTGTAATTTCTCTATTTTGCTTTTTGTGTCTTATTGTTTGTATAACAATTTTACAGGTGTGAATGTGTTTTTGACCATAGGGTTCTATTTCGTTAAGTATTTTGTATGACTGTTGTCGGACATTAATGAGGCGCTTAATTTCATGTGAAAACCAAGGAATGTTATTGGTTGGTCTCATTCGCTGTGTTGGGATGTGATGCTTTGTGGCGGTCCCAATTTTTCTTTATGCATCGTGAAGAATTCCTCGGCACTTCTGTTCCTCATTAGTACTTCATAGTCATGACTGTTGAGCTCCTCTTTAAATTATTCGAAGTTTCCCGTTTGTAGTTTAGAGAGATCTTGAGTTCAGCCCTATCGTAAGAGTTGTGGACTTAAAGAACGATGTTTTATTCTTCACCACCAGCTTGGTCGATTGGTGAGCAAACTCGCTTGCGATACGAGAAGATCCGGGTTCGTGGCACACTGCTGCAGTGGTCAGTTTGTGTATGACCATCGCTTGGCTAGAATTACGGCCTGAGGCTCGTTCGTATTACCTCATTCTATTCTATTCTATCATATACCATAACTTTTAATCCAATTATTCTGAGGTCATGGTTTGTAATGACGAGGTCAATGATATTGTTTTGTTTATTCAGTGCGTTCACATATGGAATTTGTATTTATCAGATCGATAAACTTAGAGCCCAGTGATCGAGTTTGACGAGTAGTCCAGTTCATGAAGCAGCTGATTAATGTTTCTCATGGTCAGTGCTTCATGAAGAGGACTGAAAGTATTCACTAGAAAACTATAGAGTTCATCATCATCGACTGCTCTGCATGTTGGGTTCCTATATTAGAGAACAATTTTTCTGGTTTTTCTTTGCCCCAAGTGGTAATGAGATGCAGAATTTATTTTTTTTCGGTTACTCTTTTAGTTTCAAATTGTGGTTGCAGCTTTTGTTTGATGAAAATGATGGAGCCATCACCCCTGTAACTGCTTGTCAGGCAAAAATTTACAACTGCTTAGCAAAATTATAGTAACTGCCAGTCAGATCAGTTGCCCCCGATCAGTTAAGTGTCGTTGAGGTATTCTCGCAAGTTGTACTAGCAATTGGTCAAAGTATGGCGATGGTCTGTAGATACCCCAGTCTAGCTTGTTCAACTTGATTAAGATCGATGCCAGTTTTTTAAAGAGATCGTAGTGTACAATGTATTGGAACGTCACGCCTAAGTTGATGACACCTTTTTTACCCACATTTATTTAGCGGTTCATTAATCGGTCGGACCTGTAAACCCTGAGTCGTGATCTTTATTCGCACAAAAATGCTTGGTATGATACCCTTTTTGAATTTATTTCGGTTAAAGTTTCAAATTATCGAAGGAGTTCATCCTGGGCTTCATTTTCAATTACATGTGCCCTGCAAAGGACTACAATTTCGTGCACGAGCGTGCATCGTAGGTTTTCTAGTAAACAGACAGTTTCAGTAACTCGTATTTCAGTTTGACAGAGTACCTTGCATCTTACTAACCCTGGCTTTAATTCTTTTTTCAGTCCTTCCCTCCTTTGACTGTCGACCAAACAAGGGAGGCCATCAAAAAGTCCAGCACTTCCACCGCAGCCGGTCCTGCCAACCTCACTATACTCCACATCTGCGACCTCGGTCACTCAGGCATAACCTATTTCACTAACACCTTCAACATCTCACTCTACCACGCCTCTATCCCTTCCATTTGGAAAACAGCCATCATCATCTCTATCCCCAAACCTGGCAAACCATCCTCACTCAGCTCATCCTACCGCCCCATCTCACTCCTCTGTCCTGTCATCAAATTGCTGGAATGTTTGCTCCTACTGTACCTGGCGGCTGCCATCCCTCTTTCTGATTCCCAACACGGCTTCCGCCCCCTTCATTCTACCACCTCCACCCTACTTCCCCTAAGTCACACTATAGCTATTGGTTTCAACTAGCACCGTCCTCCCCTCCGCACAACTATCATGACCATAGACTTCTCCAAAGCTTTTGACACCGTCCCCCACCCTCAACTCATCTCCCAAATTTCCTCTCTCCCCCTCAACCCCCCCATAGTCCGCTGACTGGTCTGCTACCTGAAAGCCAGAACAGCCAAATGCTCCTACCACCACCACCTCTCTTCCCCAGACCCATCCTAGCATGCATCCCTTAGGGTTCTGTTATACCCCCAGTACTCTTCAACCTATTTTTCTCCGACTACCCTCCCACTGCACCTCTCATCACCTCATACGCTGACGACCTCACAGCAATAGCAACAACAATCAAAATCCGTGATGCCTCCGCCATCGTCTCCGCCCATTCCTCTGATGTCGCCACATGGGCCCAACAAAAGGGCCTCACAGTATCAATAGCCAAATGCTAATCCTTCCTCTTCACTCCTGACACCCACCAGTCCCGAACCAACCCTCATGTCACCTGGGAGAAGGCTGACCTAACACTCTGTTGGTCATCCAAAATCCTGGTGATTTCCTTCGACCCCCACTTCACCTTTACCCCTCACATAAACACAATCTGTGAGAGGGCCCATCATAGGTTGAACATCCTAATAGCCCTTGCTGGTTCCTCTTGGGAACCAACAAAAGGAAACCATCACTCTCCCATACGAAGCCCTCATTAACTTAATAGTCACCTACGCAGCTCCCATCTGATTCCCCAACGCTTCTTCCTCATCTATAACGAGACTCCAAACAATCCAAAACACCGCCCTTCGAATAGTCTCCGGATCACATAAAATGGCTTCCGCCTCACACTTTCGCAGGAAGACGAGGGTCCTCTCTGTAGCCGACCACCTCTCCCTCCTCTGCTCCCAGCACTTCTCAACTGCTTTCTCCCTCACCACCCCAACTACCTCACAGTCACTGAACCCTCCGGCCCTCGTAGCATGAAACATACCCTCCAATCCAATCCCTCCATAGCTTACTTTCTATCTTCAAACGAGGACTGCCTTCCGTCCATCTATAGGCAATCCCTAAACTCCCTGCACTCCTTAACAGTTCTGCAGGTCATCTCTGCAGCGGGCCCCAACAAGGTCCTCCAACTGTCCCTCCCACCCATTTCTAAACAAGAGCGATCCCTTCCTAGCTCCACCTGCACTCTCCACTCCCAACTCCGATCGGGCCACATCAGAGCCCTGAACTCGTACCAGGCCGAATAGGAGCAGCGCAAGACCCCACGTGTTCTGCCTGCGGCGCCGCATACCAGACCACCAGCCACCTCTTCAGCCGCCCCAACACCCCCACCCACCTTATCTCTCTGGACCTCTGGCTGGATCCAGTGTCCACGGCAACCTTCCTTTCGTGTCCGTTCACTCTCAACCTACTTCTCTCCTCCTATCCGCCCCCACCCGAGCCTCCCCCGGACCTCTGAGTCCCCCTCCCCGGATCACCCGCTAGGCAAACAACAACAACAACATGCTATCCCCAATAAGAAAAGCGTTAGGTTCCTCATTGATCTTTGTTTCTTTATTCATGGTAGTTCCGTCAATATTTCTCATTTTTTGTCCACAATTTTGTTAAAGTTTCGAAAAGGTGTGAAGATTCCACCGGGTTGGATTTCAGATTGAGTTTGATGTGGATTATGTTCGTTCGGTATTGGTATTGTCCTTTCTTTTGTGGAGTTCATATTTTTCTCCAGTTCGTCTTTCAATACATTAATACAGTTAATAGAGACCAGATGAATGTTTGATATAGTAGGAAAAGTGTTCTTGAGTGTGCTATAGACCAGTGATGTATTTCACTTATTGGCAGTAGAGATTGTACGTCCTTCTGGGGAAGAAGCTATATTTATATTAGGTGGGGACCAGTTGTAGATGGTGTTTCGATTTTGTTTATTTTTCGTAGAATTTCTTTCTGTGAAGTGTGGTCTTCATTTGCTCCCAAGAATCAAGTTACTGGTATGTGTTTTTCTTCTATGTGTTTTCACTGTTATGTTGCAACCTTTGTAGCTCCGCTAACTCCTCAGTCATCAGTTCCTCTTGATGCCCCACGACAAAATCGTTGACATCGGCCTCATCCACCTCCGTCCTCATGGATTTTTGTAAGATAATATCTTCCAGCTCGTATCTTAATAAAATCTCGTATGTTAATGCAAATTTTTGCTCGGAGTCCCCCTCGTATCTCAAAAAACTAGTATGTTGGGGCACTCGTATCTCAAGGTATTGCTGTTCATGAATATATTTTTGTACTATGTTTAAAAGCAGCTTAGAAAGGAGTACACATAAAATTAAAATTAATTTTTAGCGTTATAAACAAGGATAGAGCATGACTTAAGTTAACATCAAATAACAATTTCACTATTTCATTCGAGCAATGACTAGATGTTACTTATATTCGTAAAATGATGGTGTCCTACTCAAAAACCTGGAAGTTCTCCAGTATTTAGACATTGGTATTGTTTTAAAACACCAAATTAAATACTGTAATTATTTAGGAGCATTTTTCAAAATATACCATTAATAAGAAATACTGTAAAAAAATTAAATCAATAATTTGAATGACATGATGGCGTATACTGCACAAGAATTTTGAAACACTGCGCTCTTACATACGAACGACGTGAAACATAATCAATAATATAAAATACTGTATTGATATTGTACTGAAACTGACTATTTCCTCAAGTTTGTAGATCATCACACGTGTCTCAAAGAGCCTCTACTTTACGTCACAAGATAAACGGGAACAGTCGCTGTTAGCATTGCCAATAGTCTTAAGATGTTAGCATTAAGAATTTAAAGGATCTTATAATTCATGTATACCTGAATTGGATAGATTTTTTTTGAGTGGAACATGACTTCGTCTTTTGAAGGATAACGAGTGGCTTTATTCAGTATGCAGTCGTCCAGCTTCTGGCTAAATTAGGTTCCGATTTCTGGTAAAATAAATAAAAAATATAGCCATTCTACATTGAGACACCGTATTATATGTTTCAAGCAAATAACTATGTTGTAAGTATTCAAGTTATAAGTATGTCAAAACTGTTATGTATATAAGTAATCCATCTCTCCATCCAGACGAAATATTATCGTCCGTCACACTAGTGAGCGACTACGTTAGTGAAATGACTAGCCTTAAGTACTCCATAATTCAACCACTAATTCGTCTTCCAAGACCACTTCCTGCTTTGCGACTTCTCTTGTCGTAAAAGGAACTTCTGTTAAAGCAGCCGTTAACTCCGAACATGCTGTTTCGAACTTTAGGTATTTTATAGTGTCTATTTTATATTCTCATAATTAATCAATTTCATTAGTAATAAATATGCTATTCTTAGTCATAAACACACCACTGCTACTGTGCTTGTTAGAAGCTTCTATGTGAACTTCAGCCCTCTAAATTCTAGTCTATTTATAGTCTTATAAGACATATTCCGAGTGATTAAACTCGCCAATGTAGGAATGAAATGGTTTAAGAAATATCGATAACCTTAGATTTCTAAAACCTCAAACAATTATTGCAGCTCTCATAATTTGTGAATAGTATCCATGCGCCAGTATATCATGCAATAACGCTTTGAGTGAGTTCATCATCAGATGACAAAACTTTGGATTGTCTTTCCTTTAGTTAGTTCTTTAGGTGAAGCGCTTAGATATTTTCGACGTTTATTTGCATTTTTATGAAAACATACATTACAATAAATTAATTCAACAACTAAAAAATAAGAAAAATTTCGAAAACGGAAACAAAATATGTACTGAAAAGAATGTAAGGCAACATACAGCTTGCAATTTTTCAGCAAGACAGGTTGCAAAATGAAAAAATATACATAGTTTCTGTTATTCTAACCATGAATTGTCGGCGCACTTTGAAAATCGATCACGTAATATTCAAGAAATAAGCCGTCAACTCAAACTTCTGAAGTGACCCTCTGAAATAACTGATAAACAAAATCACGAACACGAGCTAAGACTTGAGTCTTCGAAAACTCATCGTGGTCAGCACCTACGAATTGAAAGCCAGCCACAGCATATTGAAACTACTGATAATTGTTCAAACTTTCGTCTAAACACCAATAACTGTTTTAACACATTGAGACGAATTGGAGAACAACATAAACTCTACAAAGAAACGACAGTACAAACATATAACGAACATAACCTACATGAAACCCAATCTCTTACCAATTCTGCTGGAATTCGTGAACATTTTCAAAACTTTAACAAAAGTGCAAAAAAATACAAAATTTGAATAGAACTACTCGTACTACAAATGAAAAAAAATGAAGATCACTGAAAAATATCACGCATTTCTCATTAGGGACAGCATCATCCAAGGACAGAAAACTGAGTTCAAGCTTGCGTTAAAAGAACGTTAACCCAACGTAATAGTCCTTTGTTGAACACATGAATTAGAAAATGTTCTCCAAGATGAAATCTTCCTATAATTTGAAGCGTTAATCACGAAGGTCAACAATGAATCCAAGAAGACTATCATAACTAGCATTTTTCCCTGAATAAAGGACACGAATCTAAATTCCCAGATTCTACTAATCAACGAAAAGGTAAAAAAATGTGTGTACGAAAAAACATCATGTACCTAGACCTAATGTCCCATTACATTGGACACCATGATTTTCTCAAAAAAGATGGCATTCATCTTAATAAAGTTGGGCAATGTAGACTGGGGAGTTTAGCGACTGTCGCCACTTTCGTACAAATCAATACATTGAAAAAACAAAAATGACAGTTTGCAGAATTCGATAGGCGAATTGAAAGTAGATTCAGAGCGAAAACAAGGTAATGCATAAAAAATTTTGATGTCTGTTATCTTCCCAACAAGGAATTAGACGTTCATCGACGTCGCAGAAAAGTATTAAAGAGTTCAAAGATCACATGTTTTTTTCCATGCAAACATCAATCGCATATTGCACCAAGCCCTACATTCCAACAGAGAAAGAGAACGAACAGCGCACCCAACACGAGCAATCTAAAAAACGAATAGCGCCCCCGACACGACGGTATTGCTTAACCTTACCTCAGCAGAAGGCATTTCTGGCTCTGCAAGAAACATCTGCAAAGCAACAAAACTATCAGCAACCTGAACACATAAATAAGGAAACATTGAGTAAACACGTACCATCCCACCACCAAATGAACGAAACAAATATGAACCCATCTCAGGATGAAACACAGACTTCAGAGATCAATTGCAAGCAAGAAAATAACAAAAATCAACCTCCTAAGACACCTGATCAACAAACCAAACGCGGCACAAGGGAGCTACCGAAGGACAACTCACCGATCATAATTTAGGACAACTCAAGACACTGGTTAGCAACATGCAAAGTCTTGCACCGAAAATGCAGACAATACAAGCATTTGCGTCTACGTTGTCGTACATCACAGTTGTCAGTGAAACATGGTTAGATCTAAATAGAAGACATCTCTAAGTGGATATTGTATTGAAAGGATTCGCTTTAAATAATGTCAACAAACTGTCGTGAAGCAACAAAAGCGGTGGTTCCCATACCTACATCAAAAAAATGCTGTGACCACAATTCAAAGCTGAACGAGTAACAGAAAAAACGAAAATACTACATCCCACCATCTAGTTACATCCAAGAGAAACAATCGAAATTGTACTCGTGTACAGGTACCCAACCTGTGCAGCAATTGAGTATGACGAATTCTATGGGGACCTTGATGATATCCACAGTACTCCTCACGAAATACTAATCATGAAAACTTCATTCTACCCTACATATACCGGAGTTTTCGTCAAAGTCGAGCACGCTGTTCAAAGCTTATTAATCTGATAAATACAAATTCCCTACAGCAGCAGGTCAACGAACCGACTAGACAAAACAATGTTCTTGATCTCGTCATGACGACCAATAACCTGAAAATAATTCAATTAAAAGCTATGGACAAGATTGGCAATCACCAGATGATAGACTTTGCTCTCGAAGTACACGACCCTAACACAAAGACTCAACAAAAACACGCTTTCGATAACAAACAGGCAAACTTCGAACTAATCAAAGAAAACCTTAGCAGCATTAACTAAAAAGATCTGATGTTGCACATAAACGCCGAAAAATGCTACTAGATACTCAAAAAAAGATTGCAATTGCCACAGAGCACCATATCCCAACAAAGTGAATGAAGCCAACTAATAACCCTCCTTGGTTTTCACAAGAAACTAAACACCTCATAAATGCCAGACAGCAGTCATACAGAACACTTCAACGATACTAAACAGAACCCTATCTTCAAGAAAATGGCTGCACCTGCAGGACTGTTAAGCGAACGATAAAATCTACCAAGTGAAACAAAGAAATTTCACTTGCAGTACAAGCCAAAACTAACCCAAAGAGCTTCTACAAATATGCAAAAGACAGGCGACTCAGACACAGTATTGGACCACTGATCGATCCCGAGGGCTCAATTCAAACAGACAACAGAAGAACAGCCAGATTTCCTGATATACACTTTACTATAGCGTTCACTCGCAAAAACAACTGAAATCCCGCAATGTCATGCTTTAAATCCTCAAGAAATCTTAACAGATGGAGTATTTACAGTCGGTAAGGTAGAAAAACAGCTCAGTATTTAAAACCTATATAAGTGAACCAAACCCAACGGCCTTGCTCCCCGGATACTCAAAGAAATAGCCAAAGTAATTAGCAAACACCTTCACTCGATTGCTTGAAACTGGTGTAGTTCGAGAGGATTGGAAGCAGGCAAATGTCACTCCAATTTTCAAAAAGGGCAACAAATAAACACCTGGTACCTATCGTCCAAACAATCGAAAATCTGGCAACAGAAAAACAACAGCAAAACTACTCAAAGTTCGTATACGAAAGCCCCTCCATGACCAAAATCTGAATACTGGCATGCAGCCCGGATTCAGGAGAAAACGTAGTTGCCTCACAAACCTACTCGACTTCTTTGGAGAAGTCAACAGCATGCACGACTGTAGAAAAGTTCTAGACCTCATATATCTCGACTTCCAAAAAGCATTCGACATAGTTCCCAAGAAAGGCTCATGACCAAAGACGAAGTGCATGGAATACAAGGCAACTACATACTCACGATGGATTCGAAACTGGCTCACAGGTGGCACTCAACGAGTGATGATTCATGATCAAGCCGGTGATTTGACCCATGTGACATCAGGAGTCCCCTAAGGGAGTAATTTATGTCTGCTCTTCTCCATCATCTACATAAACTACTGTGATGTCGGAATCATCAGTAAAATCAACAAATTCGCCTATGACACGAAACTCTGTCACAAAGCATCCACCGAAAGGGACAGAATAACTATGAAATACAACGTCAACCTAGGAAAGGAGCTTCAACATTGATAAAAGTCCAGTAATGCACGTTAGTGCAAATAACAGGCATTTCCAACACAGGATGAAGGACATAACCATTGAAACAGTACAACAACAAAGAGATCTAGGTATCGTTGCCACTGAAAGTCTCAAACATGACAAACAAGTGGAAAAAAACGTCAGAAACGCAAACAGGATTCTTGGTTTCACTGCACGGAACTTTAAATACTAGTCGAGGAACAGGACATTTGGAATAGGCACTGCAACTGTGGTCTTGTATTTTACCCTACGAGAAGATATCGATATCATGGAAAAAGTAAGCGTAAAACAAAAAAATGATTCCAGAACTCCGCAAACTCAGTTGAGAAAGATGTTTTTAACAACTTGAACTCATCTTCCTAGAACAAAATAGACTATGAGGACAACTCATCGAAACCTAAAAGTATTTCAATGGTCACAACAATGTTACCCTTGAAGGGCTTTTCGAAAGTGATGGTAACGTGCAAACCAGAAATAACGGGTAAAAAACTAATAACACAAACCTTCAAGACATCCCAAGCTATAATGTAAACTTTTTTCCAGAAAAAATTGTTGCAACTTCGAACCAGCTTTCCATTGCAGGCACTGTGAACGTACTCAAAAATTGTCTTGTAAATATTGGATTAAGAACCCCCCAGTTTTATAACGTACTAATTCTATTTCTGTAACTCCTGGAATCAGTGTATGATTGAGATATATGTATTTGACTGAAATGCATGTGCGTGATTGAAGTGCATGGGCTTGAGTGAGTTGACTTACGTAATTGATGTCTTTACTTTAGACGGCATGGGACTTTGGTAGCAACCTAAGTGTCATGAGATTCATGATATATGCATAAGGTTTCATGTATCGGGGCGATGTGTAAAGCATAGGTTTTCATGTATCGGGGC
>VCRD01003188.1:0-13468 GCA_006783055.1 Trinorchestia longiramus
TAAAATTTCAGGCCAGCCAAAAAGTTAAAAAATTGGTGTCCAGTTGCAAGATCGCAAAATTAGTGTCTAGTCACGAGATCACAAGCATAAAATTCCAATCGATCACAACCACAAATTACAATCAGCAACCTGTCACACAAATGTAAGGCTGTTGTTCAGCTGCAATATTTTTTTCTAGTAACAGTATATTATCCAGTCACCAGTCACCATTATTAAAATAATCACACCAAAGTACACAATTATTTTCTAGTTGCAAAATCGAAAAATCACAAAATTAGTATCTAGGCACCGGATCCCCAAATTGGTATCAAAGCACAGGATTTCAATATTAGATTCTAGTCAAACAGAACAAAATCTCCTCATTAGTGTCTATTCACTGTATCATAAATTATTGTTTAGTTGCAAAATGATGATTCAATTTGTCACTTGCGAAAGGCAAACATTGGAAAGGCTTGAGAAAGGCAAACAACTAACACTCTAGAATAATTTCTATATGGCTAGAGGACAAGTTTTAACAGATTATGAGCGAGGTAGAATTGTGGAACTCGAAAGACGTGGCATGTCACATAGAGTAATTACAAGTGAACTAAATAAGAGTAAAACTTTCGTCACAAACTTCTTAAAAAATCCTACTGGATATGGAACGAAAAAGTCGACTGGTCGCGCCGAAAAAGATCACTCATGCTCTTGAACGACGAATAAGAAGGGAGGTTAAGAAGAACACAAACACAACTTCAAGGCAAATAAAGGCAAATACTGATGCTAACTGTAGTTCTCGTACAATTTGGTGACAGTTAAATAACATGGTTTTTAATCAATTGAAATGATTGTATTGGGTTGTCCGGAAAGTTCGTGCCAATTTTCAAGGGAAAGAAAAAGGTCAATAAATATTTGTTATTACATTTTTAATCAACCAAATATGAACCATTTTGTTGCGCAATACGTCTCCATCTATCCTCTAACTTAAAAATACCTTTTTCTTAGAACTGAGGTGTTTTTATGGCAAAGAATTCATCAAGGTATCGTTTTATGTCATCCAAAGAATTGAAATTTTTACCATTTAGACCATTCTGCAAAGATCTGAATAGATGGAAATCTGAAGGGGCAATATTTGGTGAATATGGAAGGTGAGGTAACATGTCTCAACCGAATTGCAGCAATTTTTGTCTGGTTAGCAAAGAACCGTGTGGTCTTGCATTAACATGTTGAAACACAACACCTTTTCTGTTGCCCAATTCTGGACGTTTTTTTTAATTGCTGCTTATAACTCATCCAGTTGTGAGCAGTATTTTTTGGAATTAATTGTCTGGTTACTTGGGAGAAGCTCATAGTTCAGAATTCCCTTCCAATCCCACCAGACACAAAGCATAACTTTTTTAGGGTGAAGATCCGCTTTTGGGATGGCTAAGGGTGGCTCATGTCGCTTACTCCAGGATCGCTTTCTTTAAACATTTCGGTAGATAATCCATTTCTCATCCCCGGTCACAATTTGCTTTAAAAAAAGGTACAGTTTCATTCCGTCTATTAAGCAGATCACAGATGGAAACGCGATCCAAAAGATTCCTCTCACTCAACGCATGTAGTATCAAAACATCGTAGCGATTTGCGAACCCAAGCTTGACCAGGTGCTCATGAAGGGCGGATTTTGAGAGATTGAGGCTTTCTGTCAATTCTCGGGTTGTGGAATGTGGGTTATTCTCAATTAATGACTTGATTTGGTCGTCATCTGTGGTGGATGGTCTGCCTGATCATTCTTTGTCAATAAGGCTACAATCTCCAGCTCGAAACTTCACGAACCACTTCAATACAGTTCTTTCGGATACAGAATCATTACCGTAAACTGCACATATTTCTTTGGTTGTTGTGAGGCATTTTTCTCTTTATGAAAAAAGAAAAGCATTAAGTGTCGAAAATGAATCTTTTTATCTCCCATTTAAAGGGTTACGGAATTAACACAAGTTATAGGATCGTAAACCTTCCATAAAAAGATGGTTTAAACTGTTCTCTAAATGGTAGTGTAGTCAAAACCTATTCTTTGGGCTCAAACATGTTCTAAAATAAGTGGAAAGATGAACTACTAAAAATCGGCACGAACTTTCTGGACAACCTGATAGAAACGATCTTCTTCTTCGCCATAAAGCCTCCCGCATGCAATTTTAATTCAGGTTACCAAACATTAGATATAGAAAAACGGAAGAAAGTTGTGTTTTCTGGCGAGAAAAAGTTTAACCTCGATAACCCTGATGGGGTTCAGCACTACTGGCATGACAAATCTGTTCCAAATGAAACTTATTCTACAAGGCATAGCGGAGGAGGATCATTGATGGTGTGGAGAGCTTTCAGTTTCAATGGAACGCTCGAGTTACAGCTGGTGGAAGGTCACCAAACGTCGGCTGGATGCGTCACGATGCTTGAACGTGCTTCTATCCTCACTGAGTGTCCCAGCATGTGTTGAGAAAACTGGATTTTTCAAAAAGACGATGCACCAGTCCACAACGCTCGCCGTTTGAAACAGTTCTTTGGTGTCAATAATTTTCAACTCTTGAACCATCCACCTTGTTCTCCAGTTCTCAACCCGATCGAATGTCTTTGGGGATAGATAGCCAAAGAATTTTTTGAAGATGGTTTATAATTTGAGACCAAAGAGGGTCTTCGTAAGGTTGTGTTCTATACTTCTGCCAAACTTCCAGTGGACCTCGTACAAAAGCTTGTAACCAGTATGCCCGAGCGAATTCTTCAAGTAATCAATAATAATGAAAGATACTTTAGTTATTAAAATTATTTTGTAAAGTTCGATGTAACTCCATTCAGAAATTTATTCTTTGGTCTGATAATTTTAACCAACTGTATTTAGTTAAAGCTTCATTTCTGTTCTTTTATTTGCGATAAAATGTTAAGGGATCTACTTGTTTGCTTATCCATTATTTATCTAACCTATATTAGAACGGTGCACAATAATTTTATTTCAAACTGTTCAAAATAGGATTCAAATTTTGGTACTTCGTAACTGGTCTTATCATTTTGACCAGCAGTGTACCTCGACTGCTTATATTATTGTCAGGAAAATGGTCAAATATATGTAGCGAAAGAATAAAGCTAGGTAAATAAATGCGACGGATGATCATGATCACGAGTCTGATATTGCATAAAACATAGCCGCATATGTATACAGGGTAGACATAATTCCTGTTGCATATTTTCAAATCAATTTTACCGATTATTTTTTTGCAAATATAACCCAATGTGATTTTATGAAATTAATTATCAAGGATATAACTAATTTTTGCAGAGCAATTAGCCATAAACCATTGACAATGTTTGTACAGTAGATGCGAAAGTTCCTTATAGAGAAGCAAGAAAAGGGACGGAGTCCATCCGAAATAATCAAACTAGAGAGAAAGCTAAAAATCGCCAGAATGTTGATAAAAAGAAAAATTAACCTACTTCTTGCACGAATATCAAAGTATAAAAGTCAAAATTGAATAAATGCTGTGAGAAAATAGTTTTAGAAGTAGTTTGTACGGCCATTTAAGAATTTTCTTAAAGACTTCGCAAAGTAGTAAGGGCAAAAGGGAAGAATTTCGAATAATCTTTTTAGTAGTCGTAGATCAGTAAATTGCTTACTATTTAGGAATGTCCAACCTTGAAATTCATGTCTCTTTTTAAGAAAAAGTTATTCTTATTTTGTAGCAGTATATGCCCCACCCTGCACATCCTATATTAATATGGTTTTTGAGTTAAAAAAGGACTCAAAATGTTTTTAAAACCCTCTTTGTTTCGAAATAGAAAAAATATATTTTAACTTTAAAGAGAAATATTAAATTTTACACCCAGGATGTAATTTTTAAATACAGACAAGCAGACGACCTTGACCATTAACAATTAATTCTTCACTGGAGTTAATCCTGCTGGAATTCTACTGGATGAATCCTTTCCAAAACTCAATGCTCGAAAGTCCGTTTGAGTTTTTCAGGAATGTCAAGTAATGGCAAAAATCTATATAAATGAGTGATGACAAAATAACCTGTCAGAAATATTAAGCACATTTCTATCAGCTAAAAAGCTATGTTCATCATTCTCACCCATGTCCCTGAGCACACCGCACTTTCCCTCACACCCTTTAGCAAGGAAGTGTGATGTGCCGATATCTATAACAGTGTCTTCTCATTAGTCGAAAAGCAACCCCTTGTAGTGATCAGCATCAAACTGTGCGTTAGTCCCCGATAAAATATGTTACCGTCAACTTAAACTTGCAGTACTGGTGCACAACTCTCCATGCATACGAGTACATGTTCATATAGTAGCACTACATCTGTGTAAAACAAGTCGTCCGTTAACCAGCATTTGACATTCATATTTGTAGATCAGTTGACATATTTTTCATGAATATATACAGAAGTTTCATTCTGTATCTTATCAACGATGACATGGCCTAGATAGTATCTGTTGAGATTCCATGGTTTAAAAGTGGTAAAATTAAGGATCTATGAAATAAAATACATTTTTCAGTTACCCATGGTATTATTAGGACCTGAATACTTTTCATGAATATATACAGAACTTCCATTCTATATCTTATCTACCGATAACGTAGCCGTGTAGGAGAAGAAAACTAATAACTGAAAATATAGTGCATTTTATAGTTATCCAACGCATTTAGTATCTACAATTTAATGCTTACCAGTAAACCCACACGGGAAAATTCATGTGTTTTTGTGAATTTTTTCGTTTGATTTGCCCGTGGACGCAGCCTTTACGAAGGAGCTATCACATTGAAGGATGTGCCTGTGGTATCCACAATACAATGCTTACATTACATGTATACCCTACCGAATTTTCTCCTGTCTAAATCTGTACGAACATGGCAAAGAGACAGACCAAGCAAGCAACAAACTGTGTATTATTATTACTAGTTCAATGTCCGTCTAATCTAAATAATTACCTAATCTGTGAGCGAATGCATTCTGCTGAAGAATTTCATCCCTTCTTTTTTGAGTTAAATTCTCTCGTGCTACTCGATGTTGTTTAACGTCATGCCGAAGAATTTCCTCTCTTCTTTCATGTGCTAAGCTCTCTCTAGCTACTCGGTGTTGCTCTGCATTATTCCGTAGAATTGCCAAACGCCGTTCAAGGGTCAAGTTAGCTCTAGTTTCTCGTTGGCGAGCAGCATTGTTTCGTCTTGCCATTTCACGTTGTTCGTCCTATAGTCTTCGGCATCTTTCTTACTGTCGGAGTCTTTGCTTCTCTCTTACGGTTGGACACGTTTGTATCCATGTTGGCCTTTTCTGCCAGAATTTTATTCTGAAATATCCTCTATTATCTCTTTGAAGCTTTTCAAGAAAATCACAATTCCGAAAACAATAACTCAATTTCCAAAATCTTTGGCTTTATACTAAGTGGTAGCCAGGTTACGGGTCAACCTAATTTAAAATATTTCTTTTCGCATACTCGATTAAAAATATCAAAGCATCATGATGATTTTCAACAGAAAAAGGTTCAAAGAAAATTTCTATTTGTAAAAATAAAACGATTACGTATTCTGGATACCATAATGCAAGTGAAAGGAAATTAAATTGCTACAGAAAAATAATGCAATAAAATGATTTCTTGTACTTCTTAAGCTTTATCCTTGTTGCTATCAAAGCTATCGATTAGAAGAGTGTGACACACGGACAGACGGACGGATGCGGCTCTTATTATAGTATAGATATAGATATTATGAGATAATACATGCTACGCGTTCTGATTAGAGTTCAATAATTTTTCTTTAGTAGTCGATTCGAAGAAATGAGACGGACACATGTATACAGGGTGGACCACAAAAAAGTTTCCTTTTTTCAAATACTTATAACTGTCTAACTAATCGTTGTAGAAACTTCGACATGACCCTTGCCACCTATTTTACTTCTGTCAGGTAAAACCATTTGCTATTTATAGACATAGTTTACGAATAAAAAATCGTAAAGTGAGGATGCTTTTTTTCGACATTGTCCGAGAGTAATTCTTAACAGCACAATCTGTGATTTGACTTACAAAAAAACATTACGCGTAAAAAAAAATAATAGTAATAAACTTTTTAAACTAAAATATTTACTTTTTGCTTAAGCGTAGTTATATAATGTTTCCATTATAACTAATGACCACCGTTGTTTTCGAAGCACTTTTTCACATCGGATTCTCATATCTTGCATTGATTGTCTTGTAACTTCTGGATTGTTTTTAACTTTATTGATATTGTGAATCATACGATCACGTAACTCTTCCAGGTCTGTTAAAGATGTTTCATAAACTTCATCTATGAGATGACCCCAAAGAAAAAATCACACGGAGTCGGATCGGGACTGCGCGGTGGCCGTTCCACCACATGTTCAACTCCAATAACACGATCTGCAAAAACTTCCGTTGAAGTGTTCTTTACGCAAATATTTCTGTGGCTCAGGGCTCTGTCTTGCATGCACCACTTTCTGTCGAATCTATGTCCGTTATCAGCCTGCAGCTGTAGAATGATTTCATCATTGAGCGTGTCTACGTATTTATCGCCATTTAAATTCCCTTCATAGAAAATTGATCCGATAACGAGGCCAGATCCAGAAAACCCAATCCAAACTGAGATTTTTTTCACGGTAGATTGTGTATTTATAAAAATTCCTTAGTGGCTGTTTTTAAGGCGAATATAATCTATTATTTTGACGATTCACAAAATTATTAATATGGAAAGCCTGATACAACGAAGGTTTCAACAAATCTTCCATGTCTCTCCATAAACCATCCGCAAAACGTTTTTCTTCTTTCGAAATCATTTTCTAACAATTCCTGGTGAATCCTTGGTTGGTAAGGAAAATAAACTTAATCTCTCTTAATAATTCTATAAACCGTTGACCGAGATAGATTTGTTCCATGTCGTCGGCCAGAAAAATTTACATTCTTTTCAATTTGGCTGAGCATCATTTTCACGTTTTCTGGTATTCTTCTGGTGAAATGTCATCCAAAAATCCCCTTGTTTTTATAAAGTATTATTGCATGTGTAGACAGTTTTGCAACAGTTTTTCTCACAGTAAGTTTGTATACACTTCTTCCTCGAAAATGATTTTCAAATAGTTGTACGACTTCTATGACACTTTTGATATCATTGAAAGTTATGACAAAGAATATTTGCTTTTCTTTTGTCAATTGCATTGTTATGGGCCGATGGTAAAGAATTTAATTTTTGCATTTGTAGAGGAAAATTAAATTAAGAACGGTGTCATAAACAGGAATGACGTATCAATGATACATTTTTACTGCATTTCTAAAAAAATGGTAAATTGTTATTTTTTAACGCTTTTAGAATTACCCTCGCGCACTGGTGAAAAAGTCATCCTTGGTTTTCGAATTTTTTAGTAAACAATGTCTATGAATACGAAATGGTTTTACCTGATAAAAGTACAATAAATGGTTGTGAAGATCAGATCACGTTGAAGTTTCTCTGCTATTAGTTATAGTTATATGTATTTGAAGAAAAGGAAACTTTTTGTGGCCCACCCTGTAAATACAGTGTGTCCACAAAAAATGTATACATCGGTTTCAAAGATAGCGATATCAAGGTTCCAAAATTGATCATTTTCGTTGATTGATTTTGAAACAATGCTGACATCGTTGATACCGATGTATACATTTTTCTGGGACACCCTGTATAGAGAGAGATGGATAAAGAGAGAGAGACAGAGATGGAGGTACTATGTGTATTGCATATAGTAGACCCGCAGTAAACATTCACGCGTTTTTTTACTGACTTTTTTCGATTGGTCTACCAATGGACGCGGACTTTGCGAAGGCGTTTACATATTGAAGGATGTGCCTTTGATATCCACAATACAATGCTTACAATACTTGTATACCCAACAGAATTTTCTTCTATCTAAATCCTTTGGAGCGTGACCGAGAGACGGACCGAGCAAGTAAGCAACAAACTGTGTATTATTATATACTAGTGTACCCGTGCCATCAAAAATGAGGCAAATACTGTTGGAAAGATATTAAATAAAATTACATATAAGAACGCAATGCAATATATTTAATTTTATATATATTTACAAAGGACAAACGTTTTAATTGAGTATTTCTTTAATGACAACATTCCTAGTGAAAACCAAATCATCTACCAAATTTCCTTGAACATCAATTTCTATAATTGCTGTTTCCATGAACCGAACTCGGTAACCACGATACGGACTCTAGTATATAAGGCTCTGGATCTCTCTAATTATTTTGAAAGTGAAACGAAACATATAAATAAATATATAAATAAATATATAAACACACGACAGTCATTCTTAGTTTTAGATTAGACTAGACAGTTCCCGTGGAAGTTCCAAGGTTCAGATTTTATTGATTTCAAATTATTATAAAAATGAATCCATTAAAGATTTGCGACGAATTATTGGCTTTTAAATGAATACTTTTCATTAATGTATACAGAACTTCCATTCTGTATCTTATCTACCGATAACATGGCCCAGATAGTACCTGTTGAAATTGCTTGAATCAAAAGTGGCAAAATTAAGGATCTATGAAATACATACATTTTCAGTTTTAGCCGTGGTACTATCAGAATATGAATATTTTTCATGAATGTTTACAGAACTTCTATTCTTTATGTTTTCTACCGATAACATGGTCGTGCAAGAGAAGAAAGCCAATAACGGAAAAATGGTCTTTCCCAGTCCGAATTTTATCGTGTGACCGGCGCTAATTTTCGTAAGAATCGACCGGTAATTATCGGTTTTTCTTACGTTAAACCGACGATATATCGTCGGATTGAATGTCGGGAATGTCGCGTATTATCGTCGAATCACCGTTATTTACCGGTCATTATCGTAACTTTCGTACGAAGTACGGCGATGATAACCGGTTAATAACCGGTTTTTTACCATCGGCCTGATGATAAATTATCATCTGGTTTTCAATGATTTCAAAAATGTCTATTTATCGCCGGTTTATGATCGGAATTGTCTCATTTTTACGATATATTCACCACTCTAATAGCTCTTTACTAAAACTTCCCTAGGCAAAGCAACTTTTCCTAAAAATTAAGTTACTTCCGGTAACACTAGGCCGTTCTTTGTGAATGAATCTGACCAATTTCCGGAACTTTGAAGACAAAAAAATATTATCGAAATTACTCCTCAAATCTCAACGATACAATACAATAATTTAAAATAACTTTAGTTTAGTTTCATAGGGTATGGCCTATTGTCACAAGTAATAATGCATAATTATTAAAAATTGCTGCGATGCTGATGAATGTTATGGTAAAAAGCGCTTAAATTGGGGTTTTCATCGTAGAAAAAGATACTATTACGATAATAAGCCCCACAATAAATGATCATTTCAGAGAGCCAAATGTAATTCCAAAAAATAATTTGCATTGGAATGTAAACAAAACAGGTTTTCAAAAAATATATTTAGGTCGTATACTCCATTTAAATATGAAAACAAATTCTAACAAAAAAAAACATACTTGGCAAGCTAAGAATTTCATCGCAGGCTGGTTCTTAGCTCTATAAATACGAAGACTATTTCTATCAATCTAATTCAAAATTAACCATGAAAAAAAATTGTCCAGCAAACGATTACTGGAGACAAGTTATACTTAAACATAAATGACTACATTGGTCTCATTAAATGCAGAAATAAAGGTTCACAGTATTAATAAATTTTCAAAATAATAACTCAATCAGAATTTTAACCCCTCCACTCTAGGTGTCCTTATTTAGACGCTATTTCGGCGGCTAAGAGAAGACTGAGTCACCTCAGCATCCTGTAGGGAGGGGTTGTGGGACACAGTCCTCCTACCCCTCCCTACATGATGCGGAGGGACTCAGTCTGCTTCTAGCCGCCGAGATGGCATCTAAATGAGCATCCCCAAATTAGTACACCAGTAGTGGAGGGGTTAAAGTGAACTTTTCAATGAAACTGATAATACCTTACATAGAAATATTAGTAGCTGTGATCACCTTTCAAATTGAATGAAGAATAAATCCTCAAGAAAAAAAAACATTGAATCCCTAAGTCCTCTTTGGTATCCTTCGGCTTCGTTCACAACTTACCTATCTACATTTAACAACCACATGGATATACATACTTTTCTGTCATTTAATTTTATACTGAACTGATTTCCTTTAACATCTTTGAGGGATATTTCAGTAATCGGAATGGGATTCTTCATTACTTTTGGGGGCACAGTGTTCATCAAGTTCCACACTGTCACTCAAATCACTCCTAGACCATGGAATAACTTTGGTATTTCCACAGTCAAGTCCTACTTTTTCGACCATTCCAGTTGAGGGATCACCAACAGAACCTGGTGACAGTAAAGCAAGTACACGAGGTGACGGAGAGGCAGCCAAAGTAAGCGGAGAAGCAAGTGGACCTTGATGAAGTGTAGACTCCCGACTCCACCCGGTGTTTCTTGGAGCCAGCCCAATCATGGCAATGATGCAACAAGACCTCTTGAATCGCTAACACCTTCTGCTTCTTATCTTAATCATGGCCAACTGCAGCTAAAGTATCTGAGAAATTGAAATACATTAGTAATATTAAATGTTCTACTTGTACAAATAAGTTAAACATTTATCGACTGACAGAGCTCCAGGTACCATCGTGCACAGAACAAGGCAAGCTAACTTTGCTTGGTGTGAACGCACTATTTGGCACCTCTGGCTACGCTCGTTTTAAGACGACACTGAATTGAATAACATCACTTTGAAAATGACTCTGGATAACGGTACTCTGAATTACTGCTAAGCTGCATATAGTTAATTATTTGTTTTAATGGCAATTTATAACTACATCGGCACACTATAAGCTCATTCAGATAACTTTGTAAGAATATAACAAACTGATATTGAAACGTAACGTTGAGGCTGATGTCAAAGTAATAATACATAATAACCTGTATCTATACAATGACCAAAAAGTATTAAAAAATGGTCGATACTTGAATCAAATTAGCGAAATTTTTAATCATAGTTGCATTAAATTGCAGATTATTAAGCCTGCGTATTGTAATATTAAATTTTGCTCCTACACGCTACAACCAATCTGGCTGTTGTATTACAATAATTAATGCGCTATATATTCATTTACTTACCTCGAATATAAAACGCTACATACATAAGACATAAGAAAATATACCAATAGAAGTAAATGAGTTTGCACGAACCTAATATTAACGGGCAAGTGGGATGCTCCTTGAGATTTTCGTCCTTTGGCGAGCTTGTCCCAATCCAGAATAGGACATTTCTTTGGCCAGATCGGGCGTCATGATCTTCTGCAGTATTTTCCGCGTGGTATTTCGCAAACTGACGCCAACGCATCGCTGGAGTTCCGTCATCTAGTGATTAAATAGTAGACAATATTATTACGTATAGAAAATCGATAGCGAATGTGTAACTTGATATCAGCATAAATCTTAGCATAAGATTTGACAAATTTAAGTTCATCTGAGCATGAATTTGAGCCCATATTTGCCTTTCTAGAATTTCCCAATGCGAAGTTATGAAGGTATTCACGTACAACACTATTTTTCGATCACACAGTATATGAAGCGTTAATTACCCGTGTTTCATTGGTCGTTATTTCGTCCAGCTCCTCTTTTGACGTTGCTGGATAAAACGTTGCGACAGTCTGAACACAGGGGCTGAAGGCTTCTGAGATTCAAGAATGACCAAAATTTTCTTCATGTCGCGTCTGTTTGCGCGAACTATGTCAAGCAGAACATTCTTATCGCACCTCTCCTCAACCGTAGTGCTGTCTTTCCTAGAAAAACAAAATCATAAGAAATCATATAAGAAATGAAGATAGGTCTATACTGGCGTTTATGTCAAGATACAATCACAAGAATGATCGAAAATATCTCATCAGTGAACATCTGGAAGTACGTTAAAATGACAACTTGAATCATCGAACTTGCTTTAAGAAGTTGAATGCCAAAAACCCAAGATACCTCACTAAAAAATTGGTAAGACGCCTAAGTCACAATCATAAAATAAAATAGAACAATATCCATTTTAACATTAGAAAAAAAATGATTCACCTGTTTTCTTGCGTATACCTTTGTATATAAATGATATAAGAGATGTAAAACTGTTCAGAACGGAAAACGAAAGCCAACGTTTGTAATACTACATAATAATAAATTGTTTGACTTCACGGTAATACCTGCACGGGTTTGTGATTGAAGCAGATTTAGGAGCAATAGGTTTGTGTAACTTGAAATTAGCCGTTGAGGGTACTACACGAGAAGCTGAAGACGAAGCAGTAGACTGAGCTGAAGCAGCAGAAGAAATAGTAGCCAGATTTGAAGAAGCAGACGAAGCCACAGAGGACGACAATGAAACAGGTATTACTGTGTCAGTATCATAACCCCCAGGAGTGTACAGTTTCAGTTCAGCACCTCTGAATGTACCTGAATGCAAGTATGAAAAAATTAGTGCACCAATGAAATAAGGGTTATCCCTACCAAAGAAAGAAGAGACAAGCGTAAAGTGTAATTAAATACACATTTCCCTTCCGGAGTGCGCTTCAGGCAGGCAGCTATATTAATAAAGTTTATTGACTAGTTACATAATATTAAACACATTTTCATATCATCGAACATAAGAAATAAAGTGAAACACTTGAGCAAAACAATTTTAGTTACACGGAGTCCTCGGCTTACTGCATTTTAACGTACGGCAACTCGCCGTTACCAACGACCGTCCATAAATCCTATTTATTCATGTTCTGCTTTATGTTTTTGCGACGTATAGGCCTAACTTCTGACTTTTGTACCAAACCGGCTTACGAACAGTTGTAAAAACGGAACTCGTTCGTAACTCGAGGACTCCCTGTATTGCTACTTCAATTATTAGTGGTATGAACTTTTATTGAATCAATTCATATACTTAGGCAATGAAAAAAATTATAAACCGTAAATGATACATGGTTAAAGGAAGAGCTAGATAATACTCACTTGACTGAGCAAGAATTTTTTCACTCGTGATGTGGTCCAATTGTCTTCCGCTTGAGTAAAGTTTTCCCTAAGGACATCTACATTAGCACTAGGGGGCCACTTGCAATGAAGTACTCCATTTAATGTTAGAATCCAATGATATGGCACAACTGCATGGGAATTATTAGTGAACTTGACTCAAACATAATTCTAGAAGGATTCCATTCTGAATTACACACTAGAAACTAAAAAAATAAACTTTAGTGTTGTTTACTGCAATTTAGTTGACACTGAAGTCACAGTTGACACTGTGAAGAAGAGATAAAGCAACATACTTAGAATTGAAAGGAAGGAGCATCATTTTGCACGACAAGTCAGAGATCGGGATCGTACACTTCCTTCCAAGTTTGTTAACTAGGAATATTCCAGAGAGAGGGAGGGAGAGAGATAGGGAGGGAGAGAAAGAGGGAGAGAGAGAGGGGGGAGAAAGAGAGA
>VCRD01003188.1:30029-41033 GCA_006783055.1 Trinorchestia longiramus
CAAGTGTGAAGAATTCTTTTAGCAGGAGCCCTTGCATCTTAATCTCTCTCAATAAACCAGCCATCATCAAACTGTTTTGCCGAACACAGGGATGCCACAAAACACTGCCAGCGGAATCAGTGCAGCGGTGGCTGGGATCAGTAACATATTGGAACGCTGTGCAGTAGAAGAAAAGTACGAGTGAATGTAAGAGTAAAGTGATGGCAGTTTCAAGGAATGGTGATGTTGGAGGAATGATGATGCTGGAGGAATGAGCGTAGTATGAAATAGAGATATAATGGAAGAAACGAGATCGGTGAAATACAGAGCGTTCTGCGCCGCAACGAGTGGAAGTAATGGGAGAAATGGAGTAGGAAATGGATACCAGGCAAGGAGTACGTTGAAAGGGCCTTGAATGCACAGGGTTATGTAGATATGAGTGTTAGATAAAATGAATGAGAGAGCGATTTTTTTCACACTTTTGTACGGTGCGAAGACCTCGCGACTGAGTAGCCTGAGGAAGAACATGAAGCTTGTTAGAAATGAAATACTTAACACACATGGCAGGAGTAGCATTGTTTGAATGAGTGAGAAATGAAGAGGTGTAGTCACAGCTTGTGAGCAGTAGTCGGACAAGGTAGAGCCACGAAGACTTAAAAGCGAATCTTACTTCAGCTAGGTGTCTCATCACACAGCGTCAAAGCCCCAAAGGGCTTCATTGTGTCAGTGTTTGGGTGGTCACAAGAGGACTCAGACTCCGCTTCGGATACTCTCTTTCTCCGATGGGAAGAGACAATGATGAGGCGTATCATTACACTCAGGAAATGAAATACCACACAAATTCGGTTATTTTTCTTCGTCCTTGAAAGTTCAGCCTCCAAAGTTGTGTTTTCAGAAACTCTTTGTGTATTTTAATCAATAATATTTTGTAATGTGTAACACATACATTAATTAACGCACTTCGATTTTGAAACTTTCATCTTTAATTTAATACACACAAACATTTAAAATATATAAAACATATTCACTTCAATTAAGAGAACATAACGAGAAGCCTACAGTATTAAAAAAATTACAACCTTGCCAAGCAGTTGTGAACTCGACTCAACAAACTTTCTGAGCCTATGAAGCACAGGACAGACAACCTCAGCACTGCTCGCTGTGTGGTGGTCAGAACTAACAAGCAGGAGCGAAAGGGAAAAGTTTGGTACTGAGAGCACCGAGTTGAAATACGAAAGTGACCATGAAAAGGACAGTAGCTCGCAAAAAATAACGCCTTCGTTCTTAAATAGATGTCCCTGGTGGATGCTTAGCTGTTGAGAGACGGGCAAGAAGTGAGTTATTCATCTTCAGCTCTTTGTATTTAAGCAGAGAACGCCGTAGCCAGGATACCAGCAACCACCAGCAGTAGCAGGAGCGGCGGTGGAGCAGCAGCAGCTGAGGGGGCGTGGCTGCACATGGCGCTGCCAGGCTGGTAGCCTCGGCACCGAGTCTGTACAAAAATATATAACCGAAGTGAGTAAATTTATATGAATATTGGTTTGGTTGGGGAGGCAGAATTTACATCACTACGAAATTAAAACATGACAGAAATAAAGTCATTTGAAATCATAATAAGAACAGTCACCACGACGTCTTGGAATGCAGGACAAATATTTTACATAATTATGCAATTACGATAAAAATTAAAAGAATAAATTAAAAAATGGTATGCAGTTGGTGAAGGAGTGAATATCGCACATACTGCATTTTTTTGTAGATCACAGACGTAGACGATAAAACGAATGTTTTTTTCAGGGAGGATATTTACAGTATTATTGTCTTGATCGTTTTTGAAATGCTACTCCCAGTGCACAAACGAACTATGTGCTGCGTCAGCAGAAAACTAGTTTTCAGCTTAGGTGGACTTGAGCCTAGGCAGAACTGATACACAGCAGTACAACTAAAGTATTCCGCCTCTAATGATCCCAAATGATCGGAATCGCTGATCTCCGCGTTGCGGTGTCTCGCTTTTCACCTAAAAGTATGAAAATAATTTAGAATGCAGCAGCTGTTTGATGAACATGTGGCTCATTAGTTGTATCTACTGTAGCTCATTAGCAACGTAAATCGATGGTTTACAAGTGCCTTCTATATTATTTAAACTGATGTATATCCAACTTAAGCATTTTGATAGTATTTTAATTTAGAAAATTCAGCGAAATTCTGTGGTAAATTGAGGACCTCGATGTTTGGCGACACAATCTTGCTAGATTACGAGAAGAACTTGCCCGAGTTACCCTGTCGTGTATACTTCACCATTATGTTGACACAACACAACATCTTGCATGTCTTCTCGATGAACTATGCTTTATTTCCTTCACAACTACCGTAAGTAACGAGTAAAAAATACTTACAGTACGTGGTCTTGAAATTAGGTGTGAAAACCGCAAACCTGAAGCTTGACCATAGAGTTACGCTTTTATTTTATCCTAGTTCACCTTTTGCTGTTTAGCACATTTTACCCCGTGAATCTTTTTTTTTTGTCTTGCCTGCAATAGTATTCTTCAAAATTTTTGAGTCATGAACTAAAACATTTCTCAAAATACTCCTCCTAACTACTCTAAAAAAAACTCTGTAGCTTCGTCAGTACTTCCCTCTTCAAATTCACTTCTTATGCACTACTCTGGAAGCGGAGTGTGAGCTCACAACACTCAACTCGCGGCACGCTGCCATGAGTTGAAATATCTTCGCTACACTCACCATTACGATGGTGCCAGCAGGGCGATATCTGTATATATATATATATATATATATATATATATATATATATATATATATATATATATATATATATATATATATATATATATATATAATTGCTACGCTCACCAGTATGATAGTAGCAGCCGTACGATGGCTGCAAATGTTTTTGTCCCACTCACCAGTATAATAGTGTCAGACGTACGACAGCAGGAAACAGCGTCTTGGCTACACTCACCAGTATGATGGTCCCAGCAGTACGATAGCTGTACTCCTCCACAAACCGTCCGGCGCTTTGTCCGCAGCGGCGCTCAGCTGCCACGCCCACGCACGCCAAGTATGTGTGGAACGCGCTGCACACATTTAGCCTCATCAGTTAATGTACAACAGCTGTCCTTTAATGGCCGTGGTACTGGGCCATTCTACAGAAAAATCTATTCGATCAGCCACCTTAAAAAAGAATGACAAATTGAGCTATAAATATGCAATTAGATGGCACGATAGAAAGTTGTCGAGGGACATTACCTGCTAAGGGCTGCAAATAGACAAGTTAAAACACGGTTTGTTACCACATTGCTTACGGTTACTCATGTGGGCGGTTCAAGTAATGTACATACTGGTACACATATTTACCAACACGTAGTTTTTAATCTATCATAAATTTTGGTGTCAAATAGACATGCATTCTGAGTGGCTGTCGTACTGAGGCAGTTCTAGGGTGCCCTTAACAAAACCCGCGTCCTGGCGCAGCGTGAAATATGTTCGAAAAATTAATCCAACATCAAATTTATCACGAACGTAGATTTGAAACGAAAAGAAATCATTGAGGTATGCTACGTTTTAAGACAATTGCTTTGATTTGATAAAAAGATTCGAAGCAGTGGTTATCCACCACATCGAAGACTAATATTATGATCAGTTCCTCGAATATGAGAAAACGGCATTTTCATTTAGACGGCATTTTGAGAGATTTCAGGTACGGCTTGATGAAGAATCTTCAATTTCTTTCATCATAAAGCCATAAAGGCTTTTTCTTTCATCCCTGGCTGATGAATCAAGCGCTGTTGAGTCTTTGAATGCTCGTTTCATGATGAGAGCGAGGCGCGATGCTTGCAGCGATGGTCTGGTAACTTTCGAAATATTCTTGTTTTCTTCTAAAAGGCACGAGCGACGTTGAGTGTGAAGGAGAGCCTCTGAATTCTACAAGGGAAGTAACAGAGGTCGGAACTTTTACTTCAAACTAATATCAATGAATGGAAATGAGCGCGCTTAAAATAATTCAGTTTCTTTAGGGCTTAACGGAAGAATCAAAATATCTGAAAACACTATCCAATGAACAAATACTTTCCATCAAGTCAGCAACAGGTTACCATCACGTTAGCAATAGATTAACATTCAGTCAGCAAAAGATTACCACCCAGTCTGCAACCGATAACCATCCACTCAGCAACTTATTACCATCCAGTCAGCGACTGATTACCATCCAGTTAGCAAAAGATCAGTGCAGTCAGCAACAGCTCAGCACAGTCAGCAACAGATCAGCACAGTCAGCAACAGATCAGCACAGTCAGCAACAGATCAGCTCACCGTCAGCAACAGCTCTCAGCAGCTGCACTTCATCACACAACGCCGTTTCGAAGCCACGACGCTCTAACTCCACAAACTTTTCATGACTTTCCTTAAAGACTTCAACATCTCCTCCCCCTTTCCCCATCCCTGGACTTCTCCAGTCTTCTCCCCCCTCTCTGCACCATCCAGGGGTACAGGGGCAGCACCTAACAATACATGCAGTGCGGCAGCAAGAATACAAAATTACTGTGAGGAAACTTCAGAGAGTTGATTGTTTATGTTATTACCAGTGTGAGGCGTGTATTCCATTTTGCTTACGTAAATATTTGAATTTTAATAATTCCTGCGATCGATAAATATTTATTCGGTTTTAGCTTGAAAAATCCCCAATCTACTAATTAATACATGTATCCCTACATAGACTGGTCATCACTCTGGCAGAAGCAACGATGGGAATTTGGTGTCAGCTTTCGCTTACTAACAATTCATTCTCCATATTGGACGAGGAAGTTGTGCAACATTTTAATCTCTTTGATATTGGTGAACTGTTTTAAGAAGTAGTTTAGAAGTCACAACTCCAGGTTGTATCGTAGCTCGAGGCTTTGCCTACACGAAAAATTCAACTATAGTTTCCAAGGGGCCGCAATTTTACCCGAGTGGTAAAGCACTTTTTGTTCTGGAATTGTTAAAGCTTTCAAATCTAACAAATAAAGTACTCGCATTTTTTTAAATAATCCCGAGGACAGTCATTGCAATTACGATTGTTGTCTGGTGTTATAACCAAACTTAAACGATCTCTCCTTGAAAATATTCCCTCTAGCGCTACCCAATGTCACGATAAAAATGCTTTGCTTTCCCCACAAATACAAATACTCTTTTCAGATGCTTCCCCAATCCACTGTCATCTGGAACACAATAATCTCCTGCCGCTGTCTCAAGCAACACTTTGTCCCCAGGCATCCCATCCCTGTGACGCCCACCTCCCCACGCAGCCTCATATTCCCATCCACCGCCTCCACTCCCCAACAAACAACAACAATCTAAATTAGCAGCAAAGTTAGTGAGCAGCATTTGCTGCCCTCCCCCTCCCTCCACTGCAGGAAGTGGATCTTCCCGAAGCGTCCCAGTCTGGCTCTCCTCACGTCAGTAATGACCCTCGACATTACCATCATCAGCTTTTCTGTGGAGAAAGTAGATTAAAATAATGTTTTATTTCCCTCGCACGTTTTGCTTACAAAAAGTTTAGTTCTGCTTACGCTGCACACGCGCATTCATGGTTTGATTGTCCTTTATACATTTATTTGCTCTGAGGCTCACGAAAAGCTCTGTGGAAGGCAGAAGGGCTGAAACAAAAGAACATGCTTTCCATCAAATAAAATACGATATACATAGAAACGAGGCATGTTCACACGAAATCGTAGAAACAAAACTTACTCCCATATAAACAGGCGGGTACAGTATAAATTTCTACCCGGGGATACCGATACAGTTACATAAGTCATTCCCCCCCTTCCAAGATCAAGACGATAGACAGTAATAAAAAACTTGTTCAGTCAGAAGACCTCCCAGTTCCTCTGCCCAGACTTCCCCTAAACTCGATGGCATATCACACGAACTGCCATGCACTGATGTCAACATTTTTCTTTCTGTCCACAGTTTTACGAGAATGGAGCCTTCGTGCTACTGCCTTGTAGGCCGCACCATAGGTGTGCTGCCATTGACTGCAGGTAGAATGTAGAGGTCGTCCGTCAGGGCACGCATGAGAGCTAGTAGCCGTGTCACAGGCTGAAGTTACAGGTGCTCACAGAAGATGATGAGGAGACGTGTGCGAGAAAGAGTCTCATAGAATTGGTGCGCTTCAGGCGGTCAGCACTTTGTCGTTGTACTCGTACGTGCACGTACCTCATTCACTAGAATGGATTTTGATCCGAGTATTTTGTTAGTATAAAGTAAGTCGGGAGGATAAATATATATTTTGGAGTACCTTGTATTACGAGTAGTTACAATAAAAAAATCAACTGAATGGGAAAAGCTCGACGAGAATGGTAGTAACTTCACTGGCATTCAAAATAACGCTCACTTTTCATATTAGTGATATTATTTATAAAAAGAAAATTTAAATCCTACGTCACGTATATGCGTCAATAACCCAATACTTACACTCGTTGTTGTAAATTGGTAAATTAAATTCGTAAAAACAATTTTTTGAAATAGTTTTTTACACTCACTGAATGAAAAATATATTTTAAGTAAGACCTTTACAGCTAATGAACGAAAATGAAGTTAAGTATTCATCACTTTATAATCATTGCCTTTTTCGTATCTAAAACATGTTTACTGTTTGATTCTTTTCATATTTATTTCGAAAATTAAATATCTACTACAGAACGAACGTAACTCTTACATAAAAGAATTAAAGTATCAATAGTCATATTCTCGTTGATATACCGCGGAAGTAAAATAATACAACACGTTGATTAAATCGCTGGACTGCTCATTTATAGACCACGTACAATTACGAAAATTGAACTATACAGGGTGTCCCAAAAAACCGATACCCAATTTTCAAGGGCTTTAATTCAGAAACTATTAAACTTACAAAAATTTGGAAAGTCAGATTTTGTTTCTTAACATATGTTCCATCTCTGTACAACATTTCAAAAGAATTGATCCCACCGTTTTCTTTAAGCAGTATTTTTAGTGACCGATACTGAAAACCTGTTTGCACACTTTTGTTAAACTTCAAATTTTATGATATTAAAACCATGTTTTTAATAACTTTCAACCGTTTATTTAATGGAAAATGCCACTAAAATAAAAAAAAACAATCGAAATGTTCCTCCTATAGTTCGTTTCCTTCGGTGTGTCCTCTGTTTCTCTCAATACACAGTTGCATTCGCCTCCTCATTCCCGCCATCACTCGTCTAACGAGAGCATCATCTCCTTACAGCAAATTGACCTAATTTTCAATTCTTTGCTTGAGTTCATCGGTATCGCGCAGTGGAGAGCTATAAACCTTACTTTTTAGATGTCCCCAAAGGAAGAAACCACACGGCATCAAATCAGGTGATCTGGGGGGCCACTCGATACGAAGATTCAAGGCGATAATGCGATTGCCGAATAGCTCATTCAGTTTTTCCCTTACAGCAACAGTTCTATGCGCAGGAGCACCGTCCTGAATCCACTAGGTTCGATTGATTCTGTTTCCATGTGTTTCTCAAAGTCTTGGAACGATCCTGTTATTTATTAGATCAAGATATTCAACTTCATTTAAGTTATTGTTGTAAAAATAAGGACCGATGACATGTCCATTACCACAAAGTCCCATCCACACAGACACTTTCTCTCTCGAAATTCTTACGTCAAAGTTGAAATTAGGAGATTGGTTCTTCAGTGCATATGTGCGAACGTTGTGATTATTTACTTTGCCATTCAAATGAAAAGCGGCTTCATCTCCAACCACAATGTCGTCTACAAACAGAACATTTCAGTGCAAAAACCATTGAACAAAATTCAGCCGCCGAGGAAGATCGTTATCGAGAAGTTTGTTCCGCACGTGCATCTCGTAAGGATGCCACTTCAAATCCAAAGTTATAATTCTGTTTAATGTAGATTTAGTAACATCTAATCCACTTTTTCTTACAGAGATTTGCGGATTTTCTGTAAGTACTGCTTGAACAATAATTGAAGGGTGGAAAGCACTAGTGGACTACTTGCATTTTTTCCCACAGGAGAAAATGCAACTTGTCCACTAGTGCTGTCCACCCTTCATATAGTAAACTACTGGATCATAATCGCCTCTGTCAGCGCTGTGTTAGCGACAGCACGGGAGTGGACTACTTGCATTTTTTCCCGTGGAAAATATATTATATTTACCACGGGAAAAAATGCAAGTAGTCCACTAGTGCTTTCCACCCTTCAATTCGAACATTTTCTTCTGATCGCCCCGTTCTTTTCCGTCCTGATCGACCTTTGTTGAGATTCAGGCTTGTTCCTTCGGTTCTGTACCTAGTAACATTTCTCCACATAGTTATCTCTGTTGGAGACTGACTTTCAGGAAAATGCTCTTAAAATGATTAAATGACCTGTTGGAAACTTTTCTCTTGAAAATACTTCTCAACGATGAATGTTCTTTGTTCTTTTGTGAGTTGCATAATGGGGAAGGCTCTTCGATCGGTAAAAATCTTGAATATATTAAGATTACACTTTCGTATTCATACGTAATTCAACTTACGAGTTGAAGCCGTATCAATGATACCGAAGCATAAGAAAACAAAATGTGACCTACCAATTTTTTTTAAGTTTAATAGTTTTTGAATTACAGCCCATGAAAATTGGGTACCATTTTTTTGGGACACCCTATATATATAAACAATAGCATAAAAAGGTTAATAATATATCTAAAACCCACAAATATTTAATAGGAAAAATATATAGGAGCACGTATAATCAATACGTAAACAAAAGTTTGTAATACCCGACCTTTTTCTTGATATTATACATGAAAATTATTTTAGGGTTATTACAGAATGTTCAAATACATTCTACTATTTGACACTCGAACTTTCGTCAGCATTCATCTCCAATAATGTGTCATTGGTGCAGCAGCTCTCGTTCTGAAAGGTCGTAAGCATGGATAAGAATAAGGACATCAACCAAAATCTTCGCGAACATATTGAGGAGCTCCATAATGAAGATTTGGGATATCGGAAGATAAGTACACAACTGTGTGTTCCTAAAGCGTCGGTTGGAACCATAATACGTAAGTGGAAATACCGGCATATGACTCTCAGCAAGCCTCAAACTGGCCGTCCACGGAAGATTAACGACCGTGCTGCTCGAAAATTGGTCCGAACAGTAGTGCAAGGGCCTTAAACTACTCGTGAAGAATTGAAGGATCATTTCAAGACATCTGGGATCGAAGCCAGCAAACACACGATCAGCAGGGCACTACACCGTGAAGGTCTTCGCTCTCACACCCCTCGACAGGACACCTCTTTTTCAGAAACGTCACGTCAAGGCCAGGCTGAAGTATGCCAACGACCATTTGAACAAGCCAGCAGTGTTTTGGAACTCAGCACTGTGGTCAGACGAAACCAAAATCGAACTATTTGGGAGAAACAGTACAAACCATGTTTGGAGGCAACAAAATGAACCTTATAAACTAAAGTGCACCATACCCACTGTTGAGTTTGGAGGTGGCTCAATCATGGTGTGGGGATGTTTCAGCTCATCAGGGGAAGGTAAACTTCACATCATTGAAGGAACCATGAATGGCAGGAAATATCGTGAAATATTGGAAGAGCAACTCCTACCTTCAGGTCGTTTGTTAAAATTGAAACGTGGATGGAAATTCCAACAAGATAATGATCCAAAGCATACTGCTAACGAAACCAAGGAATGGTTGAGGATGAAGAAGATAAACATTTTAGAATGGCCAAGTCAATCCTCGGACATGAATCTGATCGAAAACTTGTGGAGGGATTTGAAATTGAAGATTCAGAAGAGAGGTCCTAATGACAGCATTGAACTAAAAGAAATTTGCATTGAAGAATGGAATAAGATTAGGCCCGAAACTTGTAAAAGGCTGGGAGTGAACTACTATAAACGTCTCAAAGCCATAATTAATAATAAGGGCTATGCAACGAAGTATTAATGTATGTATACCTTGAAATGTGTTGTAAACTTTTATTCGCGTATTTATTATAAATGTTCCTATATATTTTTTATATTAAATATTTGTGGGTTTTAGATATGTTATAAATCTTTTTACACTATTGTTTGTATATAGTCCAATTTTCGTAATTGTACGTAGTCGTGCAATCTGGCGATTTAATCAACGTGTTGTATTATTTTGCTCCTCACGGTATAAAGATACATTTTAAAAACAATAAACTTAAAGTAGTTCGGAAAGTACATGTTTATAACTTCAGTGACCAGTTATCTACGAGATGCTTGCCGGGTAGGCATTTCAAACTGTAATAAACACTTATCAAGGAGTTTGGAAAGTATGCACGTGTAAGTGCAGTAAACAGCAAAGCATCAGACACAGTGAGGAGACGGCAGCGACTGCGACCAGCTGTGACGTCGCAAGCAGGAGATCAGCTCAGCCAGCAGCTGCGCAGGTCCCCTTCTTTAAATCATCATTAGGAGCGACTGAGAGCCGTACTTCCTGTAAACGGCCCTCCTAGTCTTGAAACACCCTTTCCATTTACCAAAAACATCTGATGTTGGGGCGCTGTTTGCTCCATCGAGAACGCCAGGGAGATTCTTTTTCGCAAGAAAAATTTTATGTGCAAGAACAGCACCAGCTTATTTTGGTTGCTTACAAATAAACACAGCCACCTGATTTAGTCTCTGTGCAATTTTCACGCAACAAGCATGTGCTTGTGATAATTCTACTATGTGTTTGCACACTCGATGGAAAAGGATCGCATACCTCTCTACTCTACTTCTATTCACAAGAGTCGCACCGGACAATTATTACGGAAATTTGTTTCAATAGGTTTAACTCTTCTTCAACTGTCACACAGATGTGCAGTTATATTTCTTGCATGACTGGTCAATCATTCATTACCTGCAGCAAGAGTTTAGCTCCTGCTTGTTTGTTCTTGTCATATCATGATACTGGCCCTCCGCACTGCCAGACTCCCATCTGTATAGCCAGACTCACCTCTGCACAGCCACTCACCTCTGCACTGCCACTCACCTCTG
>VCRD01003188.1:41038-55313 GCA_006783055.1 Trinorchestia longiramus
ACCTCTGCACAACCAGACTCACCTCCACACAACCAGACTCACCTCCAAACAACCAGACTCACCTCCACACAACCAGACTCACCTCTACACAACCAGACTCACCTCCACACAGCCAGACTCACCTCCACACAGCCAGGCCCACCAAGCGAGAGAGTTAAATGCGAAAAAACGTCCTATCGTGGCTGCATCAGAATGGTGCTAGTTACTAGCTTACTTATATTTTGAATAAGTTTCGTTGTACAAAGCGCTGTATTGCTAGCTGTGGACTTAACCCAATTGCTCAGCTCTCCTCTGAACCAATGTCCAAATTCGCGTGCTAGAATGCCTTCATTTACAATTCAGTTGGCAGTTTGAATGCGAAATAATTGTTAAATACATTCTAATGGTTTTAAAAAAGTATGATATGAGTCATTTTAGTAGTCGTTTATTTAATCTGACATCCATTTTATCACTTCTAGCATAATTACTGCGGTGTTTATTTGTATATTTCAGTGGCACAAATGGAATCGCAACTGAGACCACGAGTGTTTTTACAAATTAAAAATCGTATTTCGTAAGTGAATAAATGTTATTTAAAATTGATTGCAAACTATAAAGGGCGTTCTTTTCAGAATGGACAATTGAATATTTTTGCCTGGCTATTCAAATCAGTTATTTTTGAAAACAAGCGCAAAACAAGTAGCCACCTTACTTTCAATACAAGAATCAATATTGTGCTTGCTCGATGGCAACAGACATAAATGTCTCACTTATAAAAACTAAACAAGACCAAGTTCGTGTCTCGATAGTACAGGCAGTTAACACACATGGTGTTGGCACTGACGCAACGTACACCAAGTCGTAGGGGAAAGGGAATGCGAGGTTCCTTCTCGTTGCAACAACCCAAAATCCTCACGACTGCCAACCTCAGCCCTCTAAGCTAGACTGTAGAATGCATCGAACTCTAATTTACGACGTTGACAGAATCCAAACACCTAAAGAACCATATCCAAAGAATTAGAAGTCTGGATGCGCTGTTCCCGGTGTGTAGTATTAACCCGACCTCTGAGTGACTGTGAAGTTCTGTTCAGACCTGAACTTGTGAGCTCTACACTTGATGCAGTACTCAACTCTTGATGCAGTGCTCTACACTTGATGCAGTACTCAACTCTTGATGCAGTGCTCTACACTTGATGCAGTACTCAACTCTTGATGCAGTGCTCTACACTGGACACAGTGCTCTACACTGGACACAGTGCTCTACACTGGACACAGTGCTCTACACTGGACACAGTGCTCTACACTGGACACAGTGCTCTACACTGGACACAGTGCTCTACACTGGATGCAGTGCTCTACACTGGATGCAGTGCTCTATTCTACACTGCACTCGATGACAATGGGCCAGTGAATGTATTTTTAAGAAGATAAAATTCTTTCCATAAATTGTACCTGGACTGGGAGAATTCAAATTTATGTAGGATGTATTTGAAACATTTATCTAGTATTTGAATTCGAAAAATATATGGTCGAGCAAAGTAAATCTGTATTCGAGGATAATAAAAAATGAAGCATCTTTCTAATTTAGGCCTATTTTCAACTCTAACATTTGTACTTTCACACAGTATCGCATTGAGGCACGCTCTGCAGTAGTGGTACTCAGTACACACTGCATTCATTCGTACATGTTCAACAAAGTTAAAATTTTATTTCCCTTACGCGGCCCAATTAAAATATAACTTGCTGGTGTTAACAACCACAGCAGAGTTTAGAGGTCACATCGAGCCTCCGTGCAGTTGCCTGCACTGTGGGCAGCTGCAAGAGTTACAAGAAGACGCAGGAAGGAGCAACCGGACGCACAAGACTGTCAATAAGTGGATGATACAGAGGCGGTGATGGTGTTTGCCCTACAGCTGTAGAGGAGGGACAGATGTCGACAGCTGTAAACAGCTTCCAAACCTCATTCTTAGAATTTCCAGTGCCAATTGCATGACTAGGGGCAGAAATTTACTTCAGTAGCAACCTTTGTTTATTTTTTCTCTCAATCTTCGCATCTAAGTTGCTTCTTCAATGTTTTGATGTTATAGCATTTATGATAATGGATATATTACTGATGAGATTATTTTAATGCATAAATACACCTTATCGCCCTCTCAGTTTTAACGCCTCTAACAAAGCATACAAGAAATCCAACCTTCCAGAGTAGAGCTATCATAGCACTTGATTATCACAATGCTGGCACTTTAAAAAGAAAAAATTTTGATGCACAAAACTGCATTAAGAGAATCAACTTTATAGAACGATAAATGCTCATAAATTTCAGAGACTTCAAATTGTAATTAAAACACAAGACGAGAAAACTGGGGCGCTAATAAGTGGTACGGGAGCTACGTCTCAGAGTGATGCTGGTGAGGAGAGCGACGTAGTTGCATCTGATGCTCGTCCTGGCACCTGGTGTGCTCAACTAATCCAGTACAGATGTCACAAATCAGCATTACAGCAATTTATTATGAATGTAGTAGCTCATTGGGATATGTTTATGTTATATTGTTAAATAGATATTCAGCAAGACAGACAAACTAATGTTAAATGACCGTAAAATGCAGAATTACGACGTTGTAGCCAGAGACCATGATTATAAAGCGTATATACCCTAAAAGACAGGCGAGCTGTGAGATCATTTTATAGAGAAGACTTCTATATCAAAATATCGTCAAGAACTGCAACTAAAAAATACTCAATCTATGACCGAAGTATCAACATGTATAATACAAAAAGAGAAAGGCCTTTACCTGTCAAGAAACAATCATTATGTTATTAACTGGTTCACAAAAGCGATCAGCAACATCACTTTTGAAAATCTCCAGGATAGGCGATTAAATACCACCATGAGTGGTGATCAAAAGATCGCCTCCAAAAGACAGTACCGTTTTATTTACGACGTTGTGTGCCGGTAGCCTGCAGCTCTCCCATCTATCAGCCGCCTCCAACCGGCAACAATTGAATTACTTACCAACTGGGGCACGGAGAATCAAAGCGGAACAAAGGCGAAGGAAAATCAGAAATTAAAGGCGAATTACAACGGAGAATACTTCCAGAAATGGAGAGAATTATTATGGTCATTAAATATTTAAAAAGGAATGGCTGAAGAATTTAATGAAAGATTCAGGCTTTAACGTTCATTATTTTCGATTACAATTTATGAAACATGGCTCGGATGTGGAAAAGCCAACGAGACGAATATTGACCAGAGAATTAGAAGATGATGATCATCATAAATTGGATAGAAAACAAGGAATCCAACTACTAACTCTTATCGGACTTTACAAAATCAGAATAAATTTTAGTCAGCGCACCGCGGAAGAATTTAAACTAAGCAAAAGTGTTTATTGAAGAGAAATTGTTCATAAATAGACTTGTTTTGATGATAACAAAAAGGAGCTCGTGTAAAAAGCATTTAATTCATTATTAAAATTTTTATTCTTGCACCACCAATGTGAATTTTTCTTTGACAAAACTAAATTATCTTTCACAGTAAAAGAAGCTCGTCTCCTCAGCTAGCGTTGGGTGAGCTCATCTTAGTGAAAGCAATGCAACCACACAAAACTAGCAAAACATTTTGAAATTTATTAAGTTTTCCTTTAACATTGTGAATTAACAAACACGAAAAACAATGCACTTCCGTATAACAGGTGCAGGTTGGAAAAATAGTTGATTACAGTGCTACATATGCCTTGGAATATTATTTCTTCCTGATTTAGAAACTAAAATAGAATGCAATTCAGTATACAATGATGTGTATTTTGAAATAAAATAAATCTCCATTATCAACAAATTCCAAATGATACTTTTCACAGTTCAACTAAGGAATAAAAACAAAATTAACCAGTTGAAAAATTTTTACTTTCAACTCTCGGAAGTAAATAATCAACATTATTTGCTCTTCATTTATCAATATTTAATCAAGCCAAAAAACTATGGAGTGTTCTGTGACTCCATGCATAAGTGAACTAAGAGTTTATTTTATAGATTTATGAATTCAACTTTCATAACGTAAACCTCTTCTTACGCAGACTAGAACGCACTTCAGACCGTGCGCTCCTGCGGTCTACACAGAGAAGGTATTGTAGATGTTCATGGCAGGGCGTGCAGGGCCCAACACTTGCTTCACAAGGTTAGAGTCTCGAAATCCTCTAACTCATACCCCACAAATCATACGCTACATAAGCGATCGTCTTTTGGATCTCTTTTTTTTAATAGCAAATGGAGAGTGCATTTTGTTGAGAGGCACGCCCGTGAGGCAGAGGTCAGTTGCGTGAGGACTTAGGAGGCCAGTCAGTGGTCTTGAGAGTTGTATGTAGAGGCTCAAGAGAGCCTCATGTAGACAAGCTGGAGGTCCTAGCGAGTAACGGAGGTCCAGCCGCGCCTCAGGTCGGGCAGGTGCGCCTCGGGCAATTAAGAGGCCATCACAGGAGGCGGTGCAGGGCTGCCCGGCTGTACGCCAGCTAATTGTCCGAGGCGCTCGAGTAATCTCGTCCTCAGAAGCCACTCGAGACCTTAATGGTCTCGCCACTCCACCGCCCTCATTAATATCCCCCCCTCTCTCTGCCTAACCCCAAAATAGGCTTCCAATCCCCCGCTTATGAGCTTCGCTAAAACACTCTCTCACTTTCTGGTTCTACTTCAGGTATGTAATTAAAGAAGAAGAATACAGAAACAAATCTCAAAATTATTGATCAATATAAATATTGATTATTTAATAAATTCTTTAGAATAACTAAATAGACGTATCAAGAAACTCGATAGACTACAGAGGAAAAAGGAAAAACCAAGATGGTCAGTTACGATGATTCAGAAGCATAGCTTGCTTTCTGCTATAAATCTGTAAAAAATATCGACTTTAATGAGGAGTAGAAAAACTAGAGGCACTGAGTTTGACATGCATTTAATGTGAAAACCTCTTCGCTCCTAAAATGCCATTATAAAATCTCTGGCTCTGTCGTAGATTTTAAATCTGAACCAAGAATTATTTTCCCTCCTCAATTGTTTTCTGGGTTGTACTAGTGTCATTTCTTTAAACAGTACAGTAGTCTGGTGTCATTTCTCTGGGCTGTACAGTAGTCTGGTGTAATTTCTATGAGCAGTACTGTAGTCTGCTGTAATTCTCTGGGTTATACAGTAGTCTGGTCTCATTTTTGGGATGTTTTGCTCGAGCGTAATTAAGTGTGTCCTATTTTTGCTCTTCAATTTTTTATTGAGAGTCAATTTCTCTCGGGCGATGCCTCCTGTTCGACCGAACGCATTCCGTTCACTCACAATAGCATGATTAATTTTGAGCATTTCTCTTATATTACAATAGTGCATACACTACTATGTAAGTAAGCCCACATCCAAATCTGGCACCGAGTACTACTTACCGTTAGGGAGCGCGAAGTCCCCGTATTCCAAGTAATGAACTCATTAGTGCCTCCAATAAATACAACTGGACACTCAGCGCCATTGTTCTGCACGACTCACACGTACCAAATTCAGGACAGCCATGTTATGAGGAAAAACTTCAGTTCTTACAAACATTTCTGTATGTAGCACGCATCATCCACAATATTTTCTGCTACTGTGTTTTCTTACATGTACTTCGTGTACATAAGATTGAATTTGAAGGAAACTTACGGAACAAAAGGTGATGCATTCAAACTTTTCCTAACAAGTCCTTGGTGTAAAGGGAAAATATTGGACTACCTATAGAAATCATAGACAATTTGAGTTAATCCAATGAAACATTTCGGACGTGCGTTTGTGAACTAACTGTTGAAGTTCTTGGTATATACTTCAAGATGTGAAAAGGAAAAAACAAGAAGGAAACTGACCGGCTCTGTCAATCCATTGAAACATTTTCCACCAACATGAGGTGAACATACTGTTAATGTATAAGACTTATGAAGACCCAAAAGAAACAAAAAAGTAGGCAACTGACCAGCACTGCTGCCTGATGGTATCTTGAGAGGACAAATTGTCCTTCACGTCCACGGAGGAGATGAGGGCTTGGTAGTGGCTACCGCAAAGCTCAGTGTCTGTGCTCACGTTACGCATACAAGGTGCATGCTTCAGGTACTCTGCACAAAAACAACGGAAATTTTCAGTATCACGATAAAACAAATTGTTTTGACATTTTTAGCATTAGGTAATTTAATATCCAGCGATAAGCGTACTTTCATTAAATTATGCAGTACCATTCTTTCTCTTAATTACATTGAACACATTTTCAAGTTTAGCCTTGGGGATCGAGGAGCTTAATACTGATCTAAGATATTTGTCATAAAATTATTATACTTTATTAGATTCGACTTGCACGAAGTTTCTATGCGAAGCAAACTCGTGTTTGCAGCCTTTCCGGTTCTCAAATCTCTCAAGTTCAAGAGACGAGGGCATAACCTCTTTCTTTATCCTCAACAGCATCAATAAGCAACTCATAAGTTGCAGCTGCTACGTACACAACTGATATTATTTTTGCGTTTGAGAGACACCTTGCACAAGAAAGCTTTTGTTCAAGACGACGACGCTACTAACATCAAAAAAGGCAACTTTAAAACAATCCCATGTAAGTTTTGCATTCGCTTGTGCACAAGGCAGTTGGTGATAAAGAAAGGTCCCGTAACCACTGCACCTTACGAGTTGACTATCCCTACACTGCTCCAACTCACTTTCTCTGAGAGGTCCCTTGTGGCAGAGCAGATGAACCGTCTTCTCAGTGCCCATGAGGAGCTGCTTGATGCGCTGACGGTGACGAGGCTCAAAGCACAGCGAGACGTGGTCGTTCACGCACGTCAAGCCTGACCGCATCGTCCTGATCACGAGGGACCAGGTGAGGAATGGGAGGAATGTGCCCAGTGATGACGTGACACTTTTTCTAGACTATCTCATTTTAAATCAAGCCCAGAAGTAACGAAGCTTATGAGTACAGAACAATTTCATTCGTTTAACAGAGCCTTACCAAAACTCGAGTAAGATGAACTAAAAAGTTTTTAACAATACTACCCTTTCGCATAATAAACTCGTCAACTGTCAGGTACTGCATTGCACACCAACACTAAACTGTCCGGCACCTACCATCCTTAGTACAGTACTGTTGGTCAGGTACGGGACTGTACTGTTGGTCAGATACGAGACAGTACTGTTGGTCAGATACGAGACAGTACTGTTGGTCAGATACGGGACAGTACTGTTGGTCAGATACGGGACAGTACTGTTGGTCAGATACGAGACAGTACTGTTGGTCAGATACGAGACAGTACTGTTGGTCAGATACGAGACAGTACTGTTGGTCAGATACGGGACAGTACTGTTGGTCAGATACGAGACAGTACTGTTGGTCAGATATGGGACGTGGCTAATCACCAAGTAATGACCAATAATACTCGTCACTCAGGTATTCAGATAATTCTACTGGTGTGGTGTCTCGTATTTTTGTACGTTTAGAAACACTGAGCTACCAATTCATAAGCTGATGTGATATTTTCATAAAAGTCTACGGAATTTAGTCCTGAAATTTAACTATCTCTCAGACGACGACTGTGAAACTGAAGAGCCCGAGCCTGCGTACCAAACACACTAAAATTAATATTTCAGACACTCCATTGTACTCTTAATATTTTATTTTGCCAAATTAAGTTATAGTGATAAATTAATAGCAATAAAAGGAAAGGACTTGCACACAAGTACAATTTTAATGCTCCAGAAACTAAACTTCTAATTTTGTAACTGATTGTTTTGCAGCCTGCTACATCTGTAGCAGCAGCGTCTTCTTCTTCAGTTAAGTCCACGCGTGCACTTATTGTAGATTACCTAACTTCAATTTTTTTCTAAAAGGAATATTTGGAACTAAAATGAAATTCCTAGGCGGCAAAAATTGTAAATCATAACCCAAATTTTCATTTATTACCAAGAATCCTCTACTTCAAGATCAATTTACCACATGCACAGTCTAGCAACATAATGCATGTAAATAAATATTTAGACGACAATCTAGTATGAGAGAGCATAATGAGAAGATTGACAGTCCAGTGCCGACCTCAGAATATTCCCTCTCACTTGCACATCTCCTTGAGCTGCTGCTCGTCTGCAGCGAAGGCGAGGTTGTGGTCTGTACTCAACGTCTGCAACAGTGACAGACATTGTTGCAGACGCTTCTTAGCGCAGCGCTCAGTGCCACTGCCACTGCCGCTGCCACTGCCACTATCGACCCCTCCACCGCCACCACCGTCCAGCACAACAGCCTCACTGTCCCCAGACAGGTGTTGCTGCTGCTGGACCTGCTGGGAACTCTGCACCAGTTCTGTTGAAAAACCGGCCAGAATAACAGCATAACAATCAAGTGAATATTGTACGCAGAAAACACATGTAAAATGCCGTGCCATTAAATTATCTCTAGTTCTCACTGGGAAAGTTACTAAAGTTATATCGTCATTTAAATTATGTATTCGTACTAGACAGGCCTTAACCAGGACAAGACAGAGTTTGGATATAACAAGACAGAGCTTGGACATGACTAGACAGGGCTTGAACATGACTAGACAGAGCTTGGACAAGACTAATGAAGTTTGAACTTCACTATATGGAGTGTTGACATGCCTAGCTGAGATTTGCCTAGAGACCCTGTAAATCGGAGTTGCAATTGCTTCACAGTTAGAATACTGCACTTCCCATTTTCAGTGATACTGCACCAGTGATGCTGCACCAGTGATACTGCATCAGTGATGCTGCATCAGTGATGCTGTATCAGTGATGCTGTATCAGTGATGCTGTATCAGTGATGCTGTATCAGTGATACAAAATAAAAACAAATGGTAAGTAGTCCTATCCAGCTGCCCAAACCGAAGCGATTCCAATAAAAAGTTCGGATATGAATGCGTACATGTTTCCCTTAAACATTGAGAAAATAGCGTGTGTCTTCTCCTCCAGCTCACGTAAGGTCTTCCAGAGGAATTTCTTCGAATGCGTAAATGCATAATAGAAAGAACCGTGCTAAATGCGTCTATTTTATTAAGTCCATTCGCTGAAGTCATTGCAGAACATCTTTTCGAAAACCAAACTCAAAAATTTATTCTTTAAATGCGCACAAATCCGAAAGACAAAAACAACAGTTCTTCTCAGGAGCACAAATGGATGACATCGATCATCCTGTATCATCGATACGACTTAAGACGAGCGATGGTACGTAAGCGTCCGTCTGCCGTGTGTATGACGATTCATTTATCCGTTCCGTCAGTCGACAGTTGCAAGAAAAGACGGATGGACGAAAGCCTGAAGGTTTTTGTGACATGGGAGGAGGTATTTTTTTTAGAAAGATGCATTACTGTGGCAGGCGTAGACCTCGTGTACACAAGTTGAGGTCCAATCACCGACGCTCGCTAGTTAAATTATATAGAATTACTTTTGTTCGTACAGTCGATGAGTTACAGCCAGTTATCGTCCAGGTGCAAGCTAGACGGAGCAAAGTCAACATGGGCGCTACGATAATTTGTTTTATTTGCTCCTATCGCACAGATAAAAACACATGCACACAAGAAAATATCATGTTTACATTCATTCTTGGGTTTGCCAAAGCTGAATACATGCATCAGGCCTCTATTCATTTTGGTATATTCTGTACATTTACGTAAGCTGATGTATGGAAAAAGTTGTTGAACCGCACAGTGAAGGTAATAAAATACAAGTTCAATGAACATGAAACGTGGAGAGCAAAAGAAAACGATCGAGATTTTAATATTGAAGAGTTCGTTTCGCTCAACAGCTGAACACGAACGTATGGGGATTGCTTCCTAACTTCACAGATGCGTACGTCAATTAAGGCACAGAATAAATATAAGACCATTCGAAAGTTTTAAATTTAAAATAAATAAAACTTAACAGAAATTTATAAAAAAATTAAAATATGGGATTTATAAAGGTATTTTGCAAGGCGCAAACGCAAGTGTAATTAATTTTGAAGAATTTAATTTATGATTAGAAATTTTAATAGGCAGAAGCAGATATATCAAACTTAACATAAACGAAAAATGAATAAAAACAACAGAGCTCTACAAACAACGTCAGACATTCAAATGAAATTAAATCAGCAATCACATACCAATATGCCATCGAACATTTGCCAGTGAAAACGATTATATTTGTGCTGTATTATAATGGCTAATATGTTTTTATAGAAAAGACATATATAGGGAAATATCCGCTAGTAGTTTAACATGCTCCATGAGTCGAAAGCTGGCGCTTGTAGGCCATTCAGCAGCAATCCAGAGTTTGCACTGAGGTAAAGGGCATGTATTAGGTTGTTAAGTATGAAATAAAATTTTTAACAATAGCTTTATATTACTTAACGTTACACAAAAATCAGTTCAGTTTGATACAAGTATGTACCTAAATTATCTACACATTTTTGTCATATAATCGGTAGCTTATTTATGCCAGCAACGAAGAATTCAAAAGAGCAAGAGGCGATCAATTCGCGAAAGAATATTCTGGCTTCTTCTTAGGTGAAATTTTTTTCTGCAAAAAGTTGTCTAGTGCTTGGAAAAGGTAATAGTCAGTTGATGCAAGGCCTGGTGAATATGGCGGATGACAAAACACTTCCAAATTGAGTTCATGAATCTTGTGTAGCGTCCTTCATGCAACATAAGGTTGAGAGTTTTCTTTCAAGAGAATTGGTCCATCTTTATTGACCAGCCTCGGTCGCATAATTGCAAGTTTCTTCATTATTTCAGCCAACTGGTTAACGTATACTTCTGCTGTAATTGACGTGCCGGGTCTCATAAAACTGTAATCGATGACACCGGCGCTGCACCACCAAACAGACACCATTAATGATTTCTGGGGCAAATCCTTTTTGAACTGTGTTTTGGCCCTTCGTCTCTTTCAAGCCACCGTGGAGGGCACTTGCCATTATTGAAAAGAATCCTCTTTTCATCACACGTGACGATGCGATGCAAAAATGGTTTAATTTTCAGACGTGACAGCAAAGAACTGCAAGTTTCAAATCGATGTGCCGTTTGACACTCATTCACTTCGTATGGTACCCACTTGTCTTGCTTCTTTACCTTCCCAATTTGCTTCAGATGGTCCAGCATAGTAGGAATCGAAACCTCAAACCTTAGTGCTAACTCACTCGTAGTTTGAGATGTATCCGCCTCCACTACAACTTGCAACTCATCATTGTCCACCTTGGTCGCAGGTCTACCATGAGGCTAATTTTCAAGAGTAAAGTCACCGGACTGAAACTTCACAAACAAACGACACACAGTGCTGTTTGTTTGTGAAATTTCAGTTCGGTGACTTTACTCCTGAAAATCAACCTCATGGTAGACCTGTGACCAAGGTGGACAGTGATGAGTTGCAGGTCTACCATGACTGTTTGAAACATTAATGAGGTGTTTGGAGAAAGTGTAGCGAATGAACACACTGTGAACGCACGAATCTCATATTCGTAAACACGAATTTTTTATGTATCCATGGGTTCAACAATATTGATATGCGATAAGCAGGTTACAATATTAACAGTTACCATGAATAGCTTATGGATAAGTGCTGATGTAGCTGTTCAATACTGAAAAACTTAAGAAAATAGGATGCACCGTGTTAACGACTTTTAAACTTGGTGACTGAGAAGATTGGACATTTCATACTTAACGACCTAATAGCTTTAAACTGTGTACATCAACACCTTTCAATTTCTAATGCTTCTCAAACGTATTTTAAGTAACGGTAGAGAGGGAATTTGGCCCGGTCAGGAAAAAATAATAATCCGTTAAACCTAAACTGTAAACACAAGGTAAAAGTCCTGATCCACCTGGCAGGGAGTTGGCAATACCCTTCCCCCCAGCGTTGGGCCGAGTGTCAATAAAAGAGTCGGGGTGAGCTATTTGTCCGGGCGTGCCCCAGCACGACTTGGGTCTCTTAACTCGATCGAACTGGCGGCAATCCTGCACCCAAACCTCGGGGCAACTGGAGGCCATCTCCGTAATCTGCTTACCACACACCACAATGAAGACGAACGCTCCTCAACGATGCCTGTCTGGCCAACGCCCTTCCCAATATTGAGGCCCCGCTGGCCCTTTTCAATGAAGCCATAAAAAGCTAACTTTAATGCAGTGAGGTTGACCAGTGCTCGATGTGACCTAACAAATGTCTTTCACTATTCTTCGGAACTATATTTCGATGATCAACTGAGTGCGTTCTTATTGCTGAGCGAGGTAATCTTAGATATTTTAATGTGTGTCTACTTAGAAGTAGGGTTTTTCATGTTTTACATATTTCCAATGATATAATAAAAGTCATATGCACGAAAAGACAGGAAATCAAAGTAGAGAATAAGTTGGCAATAAAGGACTGATTAAGTTGAAATTCACAATTTACCGCACAAAACTGGTGAGTTCACTATCCATCTACTAGACAGAAAATCGAGCTAACCATTTTTGTTTCGAGAAAGTGACGAAGGACCGCTGAGATCATCCCAACTGCAAAGCACTGAGGCGATTGACGGTAAATTTTGCATGGGGGTAAGCCTCAGTTGGATACCAAGCTCATTGACTATGAAACCGAGCGGGATTTGAGCTGAGAAGGACTAATGCGAGCTAGGAATATTGAAAATTTAAAGAATCCTATCAAGGACTGGAAGGATTCAGAACCAATAACTCGCATAGAGCAGCACCATAAGTTGCCTGGCTAAAGCTGTCAGCCACTGTCTAGCAGGTCAGTCGAAGGCATCCGTTTGAAATGAGTCAATTTGATACCACCGAGGCTTAGAAAAACTTTGAGTTAAAGATAATCTGGAGAGAAAACCTCCAATCTCACGGTCCCACAGAGAGGCACGTCTGCAGCCTCGTTCGCTGAGGTGCTTGGTTTAGAGAGGCTATCAAGTCACACCAGACGGGAATTTGCAATGTACAAACGATGAGCAGAAGTTTGGATAACACGAGGCACATTCGAGACAAACTTGCGGGAAACAATTGCTGGGATTTCAAATGGGGCGTGATCTCGTTTGAAAGATGCAAGATTTAGCACTAAGATTGAATTTTTGACTAGTAGAAAGAAACCACGGCTTACAACATTAACATAACATTTCAAATAAAACGGAAGTGTATGGTTCAAATATGTATGTATTACAGAATTTTCTAAAATGTCTGAAATAAAATCTTTCCCTAAAGTTCTGGTACGAGTACATAATTTGGGTATTATATTTTACACCGATGATAAATATTTCAACGTGTTCATTAAAATAATACGTCTAACTGTAAAAAAAGATATTTATTTTACTTGAAATTATCACGTCACATGACTGTGTCACGTCACACGACCTTGTTTAACGCCACAAAACCTTTTCTCATGTCATACGATCCCGTGTCACGTCAAACGACCCTAACCTAACCTCCATGTGGGTGTGTGGGAGTTAAGTTACGTCACGAAATACAGGTCTTAAATCATAAAATTATGTTATCAGATGTCTCGTTCTAAAGGTTTTGTTCGATAACCCAAGCTAATTCACATGCGTACTTCATTTATAGTGTATCTCCTCATTATCTTGGGAGCAAAACTTATATTTTGGTTACGTAACACAGAATTCACTCTAAATTTAATCTGTTCCTATTGTCTCTAGGACGTTGCATTTATTTCTTTGTAATTTGACTCTGAGGTTCTAAAGTGATGAGATAATGAGTGCGAAGGAAAATGCACACAATACAGACAAAAAATAAGCTGTTCCATTCTTTAGGATTTATGGAAGAAAAAATTACAGTCTTTAGCGAATTAGAGCCTCCGTGCAACGCATAGCGAATTTACTGCTGGACATCTCTATTTTATCTAACACACGCTTAACAGGTGGTGACGAGAAAAAGGCGAGCTGTTCACTGAAGGAGCTACATTCGAAAAATTAAGTTGAATTCAGTTTCAAGTTTTTGTTCCATAACATCGTAACTTTGCAGTACTTACACAACGAGACTCGAGTCAGTCAGCTGCTCCTCATAAACTGTCAGTCGTGTTCGATGCACACCAACCATTTCTTTCCTGTACACGTGGAGCGTTTTTGACAAGCAAGAGGAAGATTTCAAGCTTCCTGCCTCTGGAGTTTTGTCCTCTAACTCCGTATAACAGGGTGAGATAATCTGTCTCTCGTAACTGGTAAGTTTCTTTACAAAAGCGACGTTGGTACGCAGGCCTGCCTATTAGCCCAAGGCGGCCGACTGGCATAAGCCGCCCGACTGCCACAAGCCGCCCGACTGCCACAAGCCGCCCGACTGCCACAAGCCGC
>VCRD01003189.1:0-10658 GCA_006783055.1 Trinorchestia longiramus
TGAGTGGCAGTGGAAAATGAGTGGCAGTGGAAAATGAGTGGCAGTGGAAAATGAGTGGCAGTGGAAATTGAGTGGCAGTGGAAATTGAGTGGCAGTGGAAAATGAGCGGCAGTGGAAAATGAGTGGCAGAGGAAAATTAGTGGCATTGGACTATGAATGGCTATGGAGAATGAGGAGAAATGTGAATAGTAATGAATACTATGAATAATAGATGTTGAATTTTAATTTTCACTGAATTTTACCACAATACTGTACCTCACGTTTCACTAAATTGTACGAAAATGTTGCCTAACATTTCACTAAGTTGCACGACAATGTTCCATCACCCATTTCAGTTCTAAAGTAGTATCACTTTTCATGAATGGGTGCGACAATATTCCATTCCATCTTTCACTAAATTGTACGACAATATCACATCTAACCTTTCACTTAGTTGTACGACTATATAACACCCCATGTTTTACTGAATTGTGTGACAGTATTACAACTCAGTTTTCACTTAATTGTACAATATTACATTTAACCATTCACGAAGTTTCAAGACAATACGACATCCCACTCATCACTAATGTATACGACTTAACACACCTTTCACAAAGTTGTACTGAGAGTCGTTAAGGTTGTAGTTGTGGTTCCAGGGCTTATGTTGTGCTGCGGTGGGATCAGCCAGATACAAGTTGCTGTCTCCCTGAGGTACGAGCTTCACGTATCCAGGGTGGGTGCGGTCGTTATTCTTGTCGATATTCGGATCGTCAGCCGTAGCTCCGTCGGAGGTAATGATTTTACTAGTTCCATCAGCGGCAATAATTTTACAAGTACCATCGGCAGAGATCAGCTTGCAAGTTCCGTCAGCGGCGTGGTGGTTGAGCACATCCATCTCTAAGGCATCCTGGGTATTCTGTAGGGCTTCCGTCCACTGCTTTAGGGACTCTTCCCCAGAGCTAATCAAAGACCGCGGCCTCGCTGCAGAGTACTGCTGGAAGAAAAATGTCACATCAGTTTCGAAAGAGTACGAGAAAGCTGCGCCGCAGAACAAGGTTTTTATTATCTAACTATGTACTTCTAATAAATCGAAGAGGATGATTATAAATATCTGGTTCCTACAAGTCGGCTGATTAAGAGCTGTTCCTTGCGAGTCCAAAACTTGCCAAAGGACAAAGAGTTCGACGAGCCCATCTTAAAGCAATACACATGTTTGTGGTACTGCTCAAAGCTGCTCAGTGAAACAGAAATTAACGTAATGAAATCATGCTCCAGTATACAGTTAATATACTGCCATTGCTATCTACTTCAGAGTATAACCAAGCCAGAAAGAGTTATTGAAACGAATTGGCTAGATTTACGCTCCTAACGAAATCTCTTTACCATTTATAGTTTTATAGCTATAATAATTTTAAAGAGGTACCTTACTTAGGGCCACCCTGTATTAATGCATTACACGTAAAACCTAATCCCAAGCGCTTCCACCCCAAACGTCTTTAGTGTTTGGAGAACACGCCAGTTTAGAATTGCAGGAAAATGTTACGAAACGTATCAAAGTAGAAAAATACAAGTTCTAAAAACCGAATACCTAAAATCAAGTATTGTAGAACCAAATTAGACTGAAGCAGTAGAGTATTACGCTAGGAGCTTCACGCTGGTTCTGGTCAAGTTTTCCAATACATGTGTTATCTGCCGTCATGCTCATGTGTGTGATATTCTCGCGTAAAAAAGTAACTTCATGACTATATTTTTGAAAGAACGTGATATTATTATTATTATTATTATTATAAGATCTTTGTCTTTCGTATTTTATGGTAAGGATGGTTTTGTGGAGCTAAATTATTGACGGCTGAACAAGTATATTTCAATGGATCGTCAACCCAAATGGTAAGCAGGCATTACCTGATCTGCTTCCACGTTGCAAATTTTCGAATTCCTATGAGGTCGGTCAACAGATTTGAGGTCGTTCTTGACATGCGAGGTGAGTCGGACCCTGTTGCTGAGCTGCAGCTTCTTCCGTCGCCACCTTCTTCGTTGCCACACGAGAATCCCGGCTACCGTCAAGACGAACAGAAGCACAACGAGCAGGATTACCAAAAGATCTTCAAGAGCAATGCTAATACCTAAAGCATCATTCGGGATGACATGAGTGCAGAACTCTCCACTTGCATTGGACGGACACAAACATCTGAACCCACCGAAATAATTGAGACAAGTGCCTCCATTTTGACAAGGCCGTTGGGTGCATTCATCGATATCACTTTCGCAGAGTTCTCCTGAAAAGTTTCGGCACTTGCAAATAGGACCTCGGCTTCCTTCTTCACACCTACCCCCATTCTGACAAGGGTTTGGGTTGCAAAAGACTCCGTACTCGCAACGCTTGCCGGACAAACGCATAGGGCAACTACACGAGTACGAGTAACCAACGACAAGACATTCTCCGTCGTTGAGACAGGGGGAGTCTGAACATGGAGCACCGTCTAACTCACACTGTCGACCTGAGAAGCGGTCTGGGCACAGGCATTCGTACTCTATTTTATTTATTTCAGTACAAGTACCGCCGTTCCAACAGGGATGGGATGCACATACTCCTGGAACTGGTAGAGTAGCTGGACACGTCAGTTCGATGTTAACAAAACGTTTCAGGGCAGTAGAAGTAGATTCTGACGATGATAAGGACAATGGAAGTTTACGCCCGTTAAGAGTAACTTCGTCAATACAACCTACGAAACCACTAATGATTTCAGGGTTCGGAGACTCGTCCGACACTTTACAGCCCAAGTACAAGATGTCCGAACCTAGGTTGAGAACATCACTGTCTCCCGGAGCTGCACTTGAAGTTTCGTGATCGTCAACCGACAATACAGATAGGGTTCCTTTACGTGTCAAATTAACAAAGTGCCACTTATTGTCACTGATTTTGTAGCGGGAAAATCTGACTATACCTTCGCCACTGCCACATTCCCAGCGGTACTGAATGTAACCGTCTACAATATCCAGGCTGCTATAATCAACAGCTCCAGCGCTGTAGACTAGAACTCCATAGGGGTGACGAGTCCTGATATACAGGCTGAGCTGGAGAAAACTTTCTTCGTTTACCCCGACACCCTCGTACTGAGCGTAGCTCTTGCCGCGGAATGACAACGGTCGGATGGGATGGTAACATGACAGACTGTCGCATCTGCTCACATCAACTTCGCATTTAGGCCCTGCGTATCCGACCTCACAGTGACACAAATGCCCCTTAGGAATGAGATCAGTCGGTGTACACACTTGATACTCGAGGCATGGGCGATGTCCACAGGCATTGACAAGATCTTCGCACATCTCCCCACCGAAGCCTTGATGACAGATACACCCAGATACATGATTGAATCGTAGGGGCACCACACTGCCTAGTTTGGTATTCAACGGCATGAGGGCTTCATCCTCCACAGATATCACATCAATGCAGTCGCCATTGCCCGAGCACTGTTCAACATTTCTGCAGAGAGATTCCATAAGATTAACATTATCCAAGGACAGCTTTCTTCTGATACGAGGAAGACTTTTCCGCAAAGATGCTAACGTTTCATCGCGAGTGAAATATTCTGCCGCGTTTTTCTGAAGCACTAGAAGGACCTCCAGTCCATCAACTACGTCTCTACGCACTCTGTCCCGTTGATCATGAGTCGCAGGCTGCAAGCTGATAACCAGAATCTGCTTTTCACTCAAGTAGAGCTCAGAAGCAATGCTATTTATGAGGGCCTTCTTGTACCTTGCGATGAACATTTCAGGAGATATTGATCCCAAGTGAACGATGACCGAACTGTCAACCATAGCTTGGGTAAATATTCGTACCTCGATAGCCGCTTGGACGAACCTGAGGAATTTGCCGTCGGAAACTGTGACATTTAGGCGGTACGTGCCGGCATCTAGAGGAGTTATAGCGACAAGCGTTCCATCTTCGGAGTCTACGTCAAAGTAATCTTCATCTCCGTATCTTCTGCCAGACGTCGTTGACGAGGCAATGCTGTAGTGAAGAACATCATACGGGTCTTTGTCAATAGCGTTCACCTTGCCAATAACACCACCTTTGTATGCCGTACGGTAAGAAAAGACGGTCGCATGAACGGGAAAGACAGTAGGCGCAAATTTAGAGCGCTCTACGATGGTGATGTTGACGGAGGCGTCCGAATAGAGTGGCGGAGTGCCACTGTCGTACACACGGATTCGGAGCAGGTACTCGCTCACCACCTGGTGGAAAACAAGGCATCAATAACTGTATTACCTCGCATACAAAGGTTCAGTAAAAGAAAAGAAATTGATGCAAAATACTTCAAGCTAATTAAAAGGATCACAGAATCATGATTACTATTATCATCATTATATTTATTATAAACGGAATTATCACATTCCTAGTTTACCTACAGTTAATACAAAAGAAAAATAACAAATCGATCCGGAAGGTCGTGACAGGATTGAGGCTAAGGATTTTGATACTTCAGTCTTGCAAAGCTTGAAAATGTATGGAGGCAAGTCGAGAAAACAACCCTGGTGAACTCAGCAGATGCTTGCTAGCGTCTCTGAACACAAAGGTTATCACATGCGCGTAGGAGTATGACACCAAAACTTTTGAACTATGAGAAACATGTACAACTTGTAAAGAACATTAATTTCCGCTATCTACAGAACCCATAAAATGAATTGTGAAAAATGGTGCGTTATTTTTCTTAATTGTAAGCTTTCATTAAACCTTAAGGATATAATTCGAAAAATGCGAATTGAAAGAAGTCCCATACCCTCACAATAATGAAAGCGCAGTACCAAAAACTGATAGCCTCTACAATCAAAGAAGATAATAGTTGTTGCTATTAATGAAAATAACAGTTTCTACCATCAAAGAAAATGGTAGTTGCTACTATTAAAGCTGCGGGTATTCAAAAGAGCTGCGGAAGTATTCGTTTCGCAGAATGACAGCACCCGTGCTGCATGTTTTTAATAGAAGCAGTTAAACATTACTTGCTTGTCGAAATGAAATTCTGTGAAACAAAATCACTGCAATTATTGTTAAAACATTCATATGCGATTCATAAATATTTTCTTGTGGTTATCAAACGCATAAACAATTAGAACAAAAGTTTTCATAAAATCTAGGCGTAACACAGCTGCATACTCGAGTGTACATAATCACATCCCAGTGTAGTAATTATGAATAGGATTAATTAGTATTAGCATAGTAATAACTACTAATTAATACTCACGAAATACCAATTCATTTCCATTAACTAATTACTAATCAATTACTTATTATTACTGATGAAATACTAATTCATTTCCTTTAGCTATTCATTAATTACTAATTGATACAAATACCACTCATGATCAATGACACATCCAACGCATTATATTATATTGACTAAATCTGGTAGTAAATACGTCATGAACACGTAATTTAACTGAGATTTATTAGTAAATGGTTACAAAGGCGCACTGCTTAGTGTGACAACATTAGTTACGTTGCACAGTTTTTGCAACTGCTGACCTGGTGGTTGAGGCCTGCTGTCGCCAACCTCACGACGCCGTCCTGGTCGACAGCAAAAACGTTTTGCGTTGACAGGAAGTTGGGATTAGACGTGACATCAGTGACCTCCCATGCGAACGGCGATGCGTTGCCGACGTCGTCTGCGTCAGTGACGCGCAAACGCAACACAGGGTAGCCGAGTTTCTTGTCTTCCTGATGTAGAACACACACCAGACGTACAATTAGTATAAACACAATAAATAGTTTGCAACGCATGGATGTGTTAAACTAACACAGTCAACGCGCAAAACGAAACATGAAGTAACAAATTATATGCACATCATGTGTTAAACGAGCATGTAATATATTACTCAGACCCAAATACTGAATACAATATGAAATTTTAGATAAAAGAAAACAAACCGAATAAAATAAATACCCAATATACAAGGTGTGGCAACATAACTTCTTTTTTTACAGGAAGTTCCATTAAAAAAAAGGCATTTATGTTGTCGTACCCTGTCATTTCGAAGCGATAATTTTGTCGAGTTTGTAGACTAACAGAAACTAGGAAATGTATTAAGGCACACACTGAGTAAAATATGGCGTAAAATGTAAATAATAGCAAGATATGAACACCTCGTACAGTTTGTTTCTTAAATGTGTTGTGGGATTTCACAGTGCCCCAGTACTGAACAATAAGGACGTTATTACAGCCTTGACATAACTCACCTGATCTGCCTACACCCAGTCACCAAACCTACCAGATATTCAGTTACATGTCCTGCATGGCCTCCAGAACTGACCTGCACGATGGCAGCATAAGCAGGCTGCCTGGCCTCCAGAACTGACCTGCACGATGGCAGCATAAGCAGGCTGGTCGTAGTGCGGTGGATTATCGTTGATGTCACCCACCGTGATGGCCACAGACACACTGGAGGACAGGGATGGACTGCCTCGGTCACGTACAGTCACCTCCAGGCTGTACTGAGCAGCCTGCACACCACCTGAGCCTTAGACAACACTGTACGTGACATGTAATGATGTCCTGCAGTACATCTTACAAGAATGTATCTTATATCTTAGATCCGTAGGGTTGTACGGCAGTACAACCCTACATACTAAATCTCATTTTAGTATATTTTACACCATAGGCTTATACAGATATACTGCGGTACATCTTACATATTAGGCCGGTAAGGATATACGGCAATACATCGGCAATTTAGTTCACTACTTCTGAGCCCGCTGAATCAAGGTAAGCTATAAAGCTAGAGAAGTGTTGATGTTCTCAGGAGTGATTGAATTATTCGAGCCTTCCCCTGTCTGGTCCGTAAAATGCGTAATTTTCGTCCAAAGTTTAGCACTCATGAGGTGAGTTTCTGTGGGTTTTACATTTCTTATGTACCAACTTTATTGGAAATATACGTTTTTGTTGTTTGTTTTGTTGTTTTGTACGATGGAAGCAGAACAGTAGTTATTAATTTCGCTTATTTTGAGAATGTTTGCTTCTCCAAATATATATATATATATATATCAAATTTTTTTAGAATTCAATTGACATCTGTGGGACAATTTACCATAAGTTAAGTACGACATTTCAAGTAAATAAAGCTCGTCGAGTTTTCAAAGCAGAATATTTGCAACCTAAACTAGCAGAAGGTATATCATATTTATTCACAGCATGTATCTATAAAAATAACATTTTTACATTATCAACAAATACAGTTCTACCCCTTAAAAACTTTAATCATAAGGGATTAGAAATACACTTTTAATGTACTTGTCATGTTATAACTTGCTTGAAATAAACGATTTTTTTTATAAATACTTTAATAGTAACAACCGATTGTTTTAGTGTTTTTTAACTTCCTTTAAACTCAGTCCACTGCACGAAGAACCATGTTTGAGGAGCACCATTAATTAAACTATCTGAATTTTAAGTGTTTCACTGGCAATTTCGGGTCTCTCATTTAATTTCTCCTCCCCTCCCCCAGACCATCTAACCCACACTCCTCCCTCCCTCCACGCCGTATCTCAGTCCACATTCCTTCCCTTCTTCCCACTACCCTCACCGTCTCTCAGTCCACATTCCTTCCCTTCTTCCCACTACCCTCACCGTCTCTCAGTCCACATTCCTTCCCTTCTTCCCACTCCCCTCACCGTCTCTCAGTCCACTTTCCTTTCCTTCTTCCCACTCCCTTCACCGTCTCTCAGTCCACCTTCGTCCCTCCTTCCATCTCCCCTCACTGTCTCTTGTTCTACCCTTCCTCCCTCCCTCCCTCCCTCCCTCCTTACCGTCTCTCGGTCCACCTTCCTCCCTCCTTCCTTCTCCCCTAACCGTCTCTTGGTCTACCCTTCCTCCTCCCTCGCTCCTCACCGTCTCTCGGTCCACCCTATCCGCAAGGGTGAGGGCGCCTGTACGGGCATTCACTGCAAAATGTCCTCCTTCGTTGCCCCCCGTGATACTGTATGCGAGGCGTCCGTTGTCGCCGCTGTCCGCGTCGTGTGCCGATAGCTGCAAACACAAGCATTATTTTCTTTTTTCTTTTCATGATTTTTCTTATAATATAATATTCCTGGTTTGATCATTGCAGCCACAAGAAGCACAATCTCAACAGAGACGCACGGTATGAGGGTATCCCTCGTCTGACTTTGGGATTCCTGGTCATTTAAGAATGGTAGTAAAAATCAGGCAATGTAGGAATAACTATAAGTAGGAACTAGTACTTGAGTAGGAATTAACACCTGAACGACATACTCCTCTAGGGAAATAATTTTAAAACATAAATAACATATATGAAAATAACACAATTACTACCTGGGCCACACGCTCCCCAAGTGCCAATAGTTTGACGAGTATATAAAATAAAATAAAACGAAATAACGCAATTACAACCTGAGCCACATACTCCCCCAGGGGAGCGCCTTCGCTGACACGTCCTGTGTAGGCCTGCTGGGTGAAGGAGGGAGCGTTGTCGTTGGTGTCGAGTACAGTGAGGTTGAGAAGGGCCGTGGCAGACAAAGGAGGTACTCCTCCGTCAGTAGCCTTCACTGATACCACCACGGACTGGAGGGCTTCGTAGTCTAACGATTGCGCTATGGAGATTACACCTGACGAGCAAAAAAAGAAGAGAGATTTGAACAAAATTTCAAACACATTCGACTGAGGAATATCGCATATTTTTATTATTATATTCCTTGTTGAACCACCAATAGGAGCGATCTCAGTAGTGATAACCTGTATTAAAGGGTATGTCTTGTTCTATTTCAGTGTCTCTTATCATTTAGGAATATTAGTTAAATGTTGCATGAAGTTTCTGATAATTAAGAGAAAAGACAACTCACAGAAAACGTTCGAGTCTGACCGAAGTGAACCTTGATCAGAAACTCTGCTATCGGAACCATCCAGACATGTTGAGGACGCTCAAGATGATCTTCCGACACTAAACATAACAACTTGCTTGCGTTGCTCTACATTCAATAAAGAAGCTCCAATCCTAAATCTTCAACTTCTAAAATTTATCTCCCAAGCACACATAATTAAATCTTAATTTTTGCGTACGCAAACCGTCCTGGGCGTTAACGGTGTCAGGATAGGCAGATGAAGTTTCAAGACTACAATCCGTACAATATACTGGAGACGAGCAGACGTCTTACCGCTGCACACACGGTACACGCACCAGTTTTAGCGTACATACTGAAGTGAAGAAAAAGGCTGTTTGCCTACAGGCTGAAAATACCTGGAGTGTTGCACAAGTGGTATAATTATGCTAAAAATTTGTCCTAGATAACTAACAAATTTTCGGATAACGAACAGTAAGACAAAGAACCCACGCAGCATTCCAACCTCAGTTGCACTCGAGACGTTGTTGCGGTTTGACGTTACCTGTTTTAATCGTGTTGCATCCGGGTTTTCGTGTTATTTAATGGCCTTATTTGCAAAATGTAGCGCTCAAACATGTCTCCAAAAAAGGAGAAAACAAGAGTAGTAGAGTAATGAAAGTGCAAAGGCTAACAATTGAGATAAAGATAGAAATTATTTCTAAGCATGAAAATGGAGTGCGCGTATCTGAATTCGCGGCGGAATACAACATGTCGAAGTCAACAATCTCGACCATTTTAAAGAATACGGAACAAATCAAAGGAGCTAGTGTTGCTGAAGGAGTGAGTACTTTAACAAAGCAAAGGCTTCACGTAATTGAGGAAGTAGGAAAGTTGTTTCTTGCGTATATGAATGAGAAACAGTTAGAAGGTGCTAGCATCAGTGAGGCTTTAATTTGTGAGAAGGCGCTACAAATCTATAATGATTTATTAAAGAAAACTCCTGTTACAAGTGCTGAGAGTGATTTTAGTTTTAAAACCAATCGATGAGAACCAATTATTCCTATTTCCATTGTTTCTTATGGGAAAAATTGATTCGGTTAACTAAAGTTTCAGTTAACGACCAGCTTTCAGGAACGGATTGTGGTCGTTAACCGAAGTACTACTGTACAGGTGCTTATGCATGACTGATGACTGACGACATGCGACTTGGGACCTAAGAATGGACCACTCGGCTCGTTCTTTTTCCATATTATACATTCTATTCTTTCACATCCACCCCCTACCCCTGCACACAGCGTTCTCTGACCAGTCAACATTTACATCTACGTATGCTGAGTTAGGCAAAGAGTCTTCTGGGCTGCAGTACATTGGGATAACACACTCACACACTACTCTTACACACTGACCAGTCTGAGCATCTATACTGAGGTAGGCAGAGAGGCTGCTGGGTTGGATGCTGTAGAGGATCTCCGCGTTGATGCCTACATCGCGTGACGTCGCCATGACACGCGTCACCTCCGTGCCCACAGCCGTGTTCTCCTTCACGGACGCCTGGAGCAGCGTCCGCACGAACTCCGGGGGATTGTCGTTGATGTCTGACGTACAAGAAGAGATAAGATTACAAGAGGTAGTAGAGATGTCGATGTCTAACGTAGAGAAAGGGGCAAGGTCAAGAGACCCTTCCCTTTCTTTTGGCCTTCCCAAAAGGGTCAGGAGGGCAGGAAGGCCATAAGGGTCAGGAGGGCAGGAAGGCCATAAGGGTCCAGAGGGCAGGAAGGCCATAAGGGTCCAGAGGGCAGGAAGGCCATAAGGGTCCAGAGGGCAGGAAGGCTATAAGGGTCCAGAG
>VCRD01003189.1:11072-49341 GCA_006783055.1 Trinorchestia longiramus
GGAAGACTATAAGGGTCAGGAGGGCAGGAAGACTATAAGGGTCAGGAGGGCAGGAAGACCATAAGGGTCAGGAGGGTAGACAGCTCGCACCTGAGACGGTGATGAGGAGGGTGGAGGTGCTGTGCAGGGGTGGGGTTCCAGCGTCGCGGACCTCGAAGACGAGAGTGTAGCGATTGCGCTTCTCCCTGTCACACATAAAGTATGCGTATGTTATTCAGCCATGTATGTGCCGATTACCAAACTTGACGGCATATAGAACGCACTTTTTCCAAAATTTTGGCGCAAAAAATCGCCCCGAGTCTTATACATCGTAGGTCAAGTTTGAGACCTCCCGGCTAATCTTCTCTCTGACGCTCACTAACCTAGCTTACGCTCAGTACTTCGTTTTATATGCCGCTTTTGTCGTCGCATCTTATATGCAGTCAAATACGGTACATGCTTCCTGACACATTATTAAAACATATAGCTACGTAAATTTCTTACCAATAAAGGACGTTCACTATTCCGTCAACGAAGTCCGGGAATGCATGTATTAAGGTTATACGACTGACGAAGTTTCAGAATAACAAATAGTGAATCATCATACATTAAGTCTTTAGTAAATATGTACAGTGCTTGCAATAAGCTAAGTATTATATAAGAGAAAAGTCGACCTTGAAACAAGCCGAAAACAAAAAGGGCGGAACACACGTTTGTCTATACCCAGTGTGATTCAAAATTTCTAACGGTAAAAGGAGAGGAAAAGGAGATGCGAATGAGCCGCCAGTACTTTGAAAAATTCGTGAATGTTGGTTGTGTCTGATAAACAGCTGGAGTTCAATTGTACAGGGTGGAACATAATTCCTGTTGCATGTTTCAAATCAATTTTGATAATTGATATTTCGCAAACATTGCCCAACGTCATTTTCTAAAATTAATTATCAAGGATACACCTAATTTTTTGCAGAACAATTAGCCATTAACTATTGACAATTTCTGTAGAATTCATGCACAAGTTCATAATAGAGAAACATAAAAAAGGATTCAGTACATCCGAAATATTCAAACTAGAGAGAAGCCTCATGCTAAATAGAATGTTGATAAAAAGAACAAGTGCAGCCTGCTCTACTCCTTGCCAACGTATCAAAGCTGTAGAGTAAAAATTGAATAAACACTGGGAGAAAATACTCGAAAAAGTAGTTCGTGCGGCCATTAAAAACTTTTCTACAAGACTTCTCAGAGTAGTTGGACAAAAGGGAAGCATTTTGAATAAGTTTTCATTGTAGTCGTATATTAGTGAATTACTTACTATTTTTTGATATCAGACCTTGAAATAAATTAATTTTTCAATAACAAAATTGTTTTTGTTTTGTAATAGTATTTGCACTCGACTCTCTACAAACACACGACTGAATGTAACAATTATACTTCTGAAAAACTAAACGTATGCACTCCACATAGGTTCTTTCAATCGTTCCTTTCTTTAAACACGTTTCCTGCGATTGCCTAGCCGGTACAAATATTTACTTTGTACACATAGTCCCTAGAAAGCTTTGAAAAAATTACAGAACCTAACCTGAGTGACACACCAGTGAGTCACTTTGCAGGAAATGTGTTAAAGAAGATGCAATCTTCAGATTATTTCTATAAAACACTTGGACACAAACACATATATAAAAATTTTGGACCGTGGATAGTACTTTTTAATTTCGTATTCGAATGGCCGATCAAATTAAATCATACACAACTAGTGAACTGCACCGAACATATGGAATATCTAGTACTTATAAAAGTTCTCACAGTGAAAATAAATATATTGATACACGTTTAACTCAACATAAACATACCAAATTTCTAATCGATAATCTCATCGGTAAATTTGCAAATAAAAAATGATGTCTTCCTGCTGTCACCTTAAGCGCAGTAAACCAAATTTTGCGAATATTTTGAGCACGGAGGAAGAAAGAAATGAGGGCAAGTTCACACAAGCAATCACTTCTTCCCCATCTGACAAAATCTTTATCAGAAAATAAAGACATCTACTGACGAAACTTTCAGCGACAGTTAAGTGTATACGAGTGCACCGAGACTACGACTTGCACTACGATGTCCCACACCACAGCGATGGTAAAGCATCATTTATGAGCAGAGTCCCACTACAATGTTCCACGATGTGTCCCACAACCAAATTCCTTGGAGTGTATAGTATGAATTATACGCAGCCCTACCACAAAATTGGCGTTTTCCCACCGATGTTCATTACCTGTCAAGGGGCCGCGCGAGGGTGACGAGCCCTTCCGCTTCTTCGAGGGCAAAGTGACCCTCCTCGGAGTCCAATAGATGGTAGCGCAGCAGACCGGCGTCGCCTGCATATAAAGCGCACGAGTGTTGAAAAAGTTTATCCAAGATAATATGTACTAATTAAAATGGTTCATCTACTTTAATACCCAACAGTTAAAATGGTTCATCAACCATAATAAACAATGACAGTTAAAATAGTTCATCTACCATAATGAATAATAATAGTTACAGTGGTTCATCAACCATAATACACACTAACGGTTACAATGGCAGGTACATCATAATATACATAATATGTAATCGAATTTGAACAGTATAAAAAATGGTGATTACTGCGATCATGATTCAATTTCTTTATCCTATTAGTATGAATTAAACAAATAGTATAGCATGAGGAAGAAATTCAGAGGTTTCAATTTTGTACGAAGAACATCGAAATAGTAATTTTCGTTCTGTATTCTACGTTGTAGTTCTTGTAAATGGAAATGTATGGGCTTATATTTTCCGACGTTTATACCTCATAAGAGCGTCTAATTCGATAAGAAATAATGAAACAAATGCCTGTAAAATTCTCTCATTACGCGGCAATTTTGCCTTCTAGATCCAAAAGTGGTATTTAGTTGTTAATTATAAAATATATTCCATTGATGTAAACGGAAGCGTGAAAAAGTATATGCAATGATGTACGAATAAATGACAAGTAAAAATAAGTAGATTTGAATGAAAAGTACCTAAAAAATTACACAGCATATGTGTAGAAACATGCAAGTATAATAGAGTATGGAATGAAAGCATTAAGAACGTATAAAAATACATAAAATTAAATAGTGAAGTACAAACAAATGAAAATAAACAAACCTATTAAAATCGATGAAAAAAGTCAACCAAAAAAAGCTGCAACAGAACAACAGAGAGCCTGCAACAGAGTCTGCAACACACCAACAGAGTCTGCAACACACCAACAGAGTCTGCAACAGAGCCAGCAACAGAGTCTGCAACAGAGCCAGCAACAGAGTCTGCAACAGAGCCAGCAACAGAGCCAGCAACAGAGCCAGCAACAGAGCCAGCAACAGAGCCAGCAACAGAGCCAGCAACAGACCAACAGAGCCAGCAACAGACCAACAGAGCCAGCAACAGACCAACAGAGCCAGCAACAGACCAACAGAGGCTGCAACAGGTCACACAACCCACAACAAAGACCTACCTAAGTCAGGATCAGTGGCATGGAGTTTCGTGACGACGGTATTGATGGCTGCATCCTCTGGAACTGTGGCCGTGAACTGTGTCTCTGACAGTACAGGCGGGTTGTCATTCTCATCAGTGATCGTAATTTCCACAGTGACTGTACACTGCCACTCTGGTACCGTCCAGTCCGACACAGTCACCTGTGGATGTAGATACAGTTACTGCATCGCACACTGGAATATATTATTGTGGGGGTAGGTGCAGTTAATGTATCCAACACTGGAATATATTATTCTAGGGTAGGTACAGTTATGGTAGCGGACACTGGAATATACTAGGATGTTGACGTAGGTACAGATATTGTACCGGATACTGGAATATATTGTGTGGAAGTTGGTGCAGTTACTGTAGCAAACACTAGAATATATTGTGTACCACAGTGTAGTGTACGACTGGGCTAAAGGCAAATAAATCAGTAACTAAATTTAGTTTGGTCTAAATTCTGAAACATATTAGAACTTATTTTACGAACAGTAATAACATCATAGTGCGGCAGCATTGATGAAGGAAGCCCGTTCTGGGTTGAGGATATCTCACTATTGCTTCGACATTTTTACCGTCTTGGTTAATTTCCTCATCGCTGACACTATGACCCAAGTGCGTCACTTCACTTCGGAATCGCTTGCACTTTTCAGGTTCTATCTTTAACACGTTGCCTCCGATTGCCCGATTGGTGTAAAACTTCACTTTGTACGCATAGTCACTAGAAGGATCTGAAAAAATTACAGAACCTAACCTCAGTGGTACACATACGTACCACTTCGGAGTCAACGTGTCAATCCATGCTGTACAAACCTTGACAAAACAGAATTACAACTTTTCAGATGTTCGTCCAAGGTGCGACCGGTTATTATAAAATCATCTATGTAGACAATAACTGCACTCCACGGAATCCCAGCTAACTCTAATGACATCAGTCTCGTGAAAGATGCAGGAGAGTTAATAGTACCTATCGGCATTTTTGTTCATTGCCACTACAGAAAGCTGTATATTTTCTACGTGGCTCATCGACTTCGATCTGATAAACAAAACCCTTGCATTAAATCGAAAAAACTGAAAAAATTAGTGTTTTGTAAATTGGATAGAGCATCTGTTAAATTTGATGGTGAAAATGAATCAAGTTTCGTAACTGCATTTAAGTGACTATAATAAGCACAAAATTTTAACGTGCCGTCCCTTTTGCGAACTGGCACTAAAGACGAAACCCAAGGTGAGGATATTGCAACAATAGCTCGTACCTCTATTTTTTGAAGCTTCAAATGAATTTCGTGTCTGAGAAAACCCTGAAGATATCGTTGCTTATCTGGAGCATGGCCTTGTCTATCAATTATATGTTTAGGAATAGAAGTGCATCCTAAATCCTGTGCATGCTTTAAAGTAGCCATATGATGTTTACTTAGCATTAATTCAACTATACGTACTTGTTTCTTCGTTAGGTCTACATCTGACAAATCGAACACATCTCTCACATACTGTAATCCCTGGCAACAGACATCAGCACATCAGATCTCATCTGTACTTCCAACGAACATCCCGAGCTTAGTTTTAGACTTCGCTTTTACTTTTTATGGCTTTAAGTGAATCATTTCAATAACTATATGTTCATTTATAACTCGTCCAATAGAATACGTACTTTCAACGTCCAAACCCTACAATATTTTTTAAAACCTATTTTTTACATTAAAATTCAACTATATACAATATTCAACAATTACAATTCAACAAAATGGTTAAATATAGCCACAAAGATGATCGGGAACAAACAAGTTAGACACTTTCACTTCACCTAATGTTCTATGGTTACGAGGAATTTTGATTTCATTATAATTTTTCAGCCTCCGCTGCATGTCGAGACCAGGCTTAGTTTTCAACTTGACTGGATAAGAACACTCATTGGTTGGAGAATAACGCAGCTCGCGTCGCATCGTAGCGACCATAAACTGTCGCTCCATGTAGTCCAGACCCGAAACTAAATTTTGAGAGATTTCTTCTAACGGTACTAGGAGTACAGTGAACTCTAAGGAGGGATCTTCTATGGCAATCTTTACTTATCTTACCCATTACTTTAATTGTGGACAACACTAATTCCTTTAAACAATTTTCAACAAAAGTTTTGACTAAAGGACGATTTCCGAGTTTACTTACAAAGTTTCCAGATGTCGCTGAAACAGCCGTACCATTTTCTTCTATCGTAAGATAATGGCAACCAATTTCAGCAGAACTTTTAATTTGCATAAGAAGACTTACGTCCGCCGGGGTAGAACTATCCACTGCTTGCCGACTTCGAGGAGCGGACCCTAGTTCAATTCTGATTTATCTACACAGGTCAAGAATTTGTTCTCGGTTCTTCCTCACCCAACACAGGCAGTTTTAACACGTTGCCTCCGATTGCCTGGCCGGTGTTAATCTTCACTTTGTACATATTATTACTAGAAGGCACTGTAAAATTTACAGAACCTAACCTAAGTGGCCCACATACGTACCACTGAGGTTAGGTTCTGTATTTTTTTCAGATCCTTCTAGTGACTATGCGTACAAAGTGAAGTTTTACACCAATCAGGCAATCGGAGGCAACGTGTTAATGTTTTAAGTCGCTGCACTGAGTGAGAACATGTCCTTTCCGGTGACAAAACTTTCACAACACTTCTGGAGAGTTCGATTACGGCTATTCACAAGCTATCGGTAGTCGGAGCTTGGGAAAAGTTCTAACAAATAGTCTGGCTCATTTCATGCGTAACACTTCTAGTTTCAGGCACAGGGACACACACCTTAGCCCTCACAAAAAGCGACGCACCCACATTGGCGTTGGCGAAATCTTCGTACTTGTCACAATGCACCTGTTCAGCAATAATCGTCTGCACTGGCAACGTCCACACGAGTGATTCAAAAGCCAGAACAACCTGCACCATCATATCAGGTGACGGATCTTGCAAGTTAGCTACTTGTACATTAACTTGCGCCTTAGTTTCCACCGGCAACTACGCTAATAATTTGCAGATGATCATCCGGTTCCGTTCAGGCATAGCCACAAATACCGACGCTGCAAGCTCGGTCAATCTCATTGCAAAAATTGGGAAAGATTCACCTGGGAATCTTTGAGCAGTCATGAATAAAGAGATGCCTTCTGTGCATAGTACGTCCATTGGAGTAAATAGTTCCAGTAGTTTTCTTTCGCCACTTCGTATCCTAATTTGTTTGAACTCCTCGCGCTCAACGAAGCCCGAGCGTCACCAGCGAGAAAAGAGCGGGGGGAAATCAGCCAAACATCGGTGTCTTCACTGGGACAATAAATATGTAACGTGCATGACTCAAACGTTCTAAATAACTCGCCGATCTCACATATCTTGTTAGCTGGGTTGAACCGTTGAGGAGGCAGTCCCAGTGGTCTGCTCATGCCAGCAAAAATATTTACCAAGCGTTCCATAACACTTCCCATGTTTCTAGATGACTCCCTGTTGCTTCCATTCTGTCCATAAGCTGAAGAACCAGCAGATCCACGACGAGGCATGCTTACAGCTATACTAAAATTCCTGGATTTAAACACTACTTAACTTCACTGTTTGAGAAACTGAAACACTAATAGTCACTCCACATCGATTATCCCAAACTTCTGACGCCATAAAATGTAGCCGATACTCCTTTAAAACTACTCCGCATTACACAGTCTAATTAAAAACAAAGGTGCATCAGGAACTAGGCCACAAAACTGCAGAAGGGTGCACAAGTGTGAAGCTTACTAGTGCTTCTATAAGTCTCAGTTACTACCACAGTAATTTATTCGGTTGAGTGGCATTTAAAACACTTTTAAACAATCAATTTAAAATTGATTGAACTTTGAAACCTAAGTAACAACAGTATCACAACGTTGAGTTGGTCTAGCAGTTACAAAACGCATCACACGCAATTTGCAAAACAGGCGAGTGCAAAAGCGACGTACACACAAGGCGGTCGGCAGCAGAAAATAAATCTTTATTCGCGCTCACCAACCATCTTAAATACCTGCGGGTCACGCATAAACTACTTCTTTGTAGGCCATTCAAAGCAACCCGGTTGGTACAGCTGCGTCAGAACTCGTGAGCGAGATTCCTTGTTGAAAACTTCCAGAAAATAATGACATGGATGCAAACAGTGAAGAAATGGTGAAAACTACACACAAATGCCGATAATCTTTTCCCATATATATTTTCTAGCCCTCACAATTGAAACTGCAGAGTAGAGTAAAATGGTTTACAAGTGAAATTATTTATCAAGGAAGAAAGAACGATATCAGGAAGAAGAATGGTATCAGAAGAAAACAAAAGTACCAGGGAAAAAACAGGGATATCAGGGGAAAAAACCAAGGGAGTTCAGGAAAAAACAAAGGTACCAGGTTTTCATAAATACAGTAAAATACACAGACGAATTTACCCAGAAAGAGTAGCCCTCAGTTGTCTCTCGGTCGAGGGGCAGGGAAGTCGCGAGTTCTCCTTCGCTCTCGTCGATGCTGAAGTAATTCGAGCCTGCGCCAGCGAGCGTGAACCTGAGCAGCAAGTGAAGGGTTGTGGAACAGTGAACATGGTTTCATGTATTCCAATACTGAACTCAAACGCTAAGTGTCGATACAGCTCCAAAAAAATATGATTCTCAGTGGTGTTAGAAGTGTTCAGAAAATGTATTCATCCATGTCGATCTCAAAACGTTTACAAAACACACGATGCAGTACATGACCAGTCAATTCATCCCCTGAATTGTAAAACACCGTATACCAACAAGCTGAAATTTTATTTTAGCTTTGGTATAAAGTATGTACCTAATTAATTATACACCTTATATTCCAATGTACCTCAAAATAACTCATTGATTGCGGCACAGCAGAAGAACCGACAAGAACTATTCAATCATGCAAATAATGGAATTTAAATTACTCATGGACAAAAATTGTAATTCTATTTTAATCACAATAACCAGAAAATGGATACGTTTATGTGTGATCAAGTCATAAGGAAAACATACATGTTAACATGGCATCATTTTTTAACATTTTGGTTAGATATTGCTTCGTTAAGATGAAGCTTCGATCCACCTAACGAGGCGACCAAGAGTGTATAGCGTACGATCCTAATGCAAAAAAAGCAGTACTTCATGAACAAGGAAACTAAAAAGCCTTCTTTCTGTAAATAATATACCCGTACTTTACCACCAGCTTGGTCGTCTACCACCAGCTTGGTCGACTGGTGAGCGAACTCGCTTGCGATGCGAGAAGACCCGGGTTCGAGGGCCGCTGCCGCGGTGGTCAGTTTGTGTATGACCATCGCGTGGCTAGAATTACGGCATGGGACATGGGTACCAAACTAAGAATGGGCCAAAAGGCTCGTTCCTATCGCCTCATTCTATTCTATTCAATTCTACTTGACTCATAATGAATAGCCAGCTCTGCCAAACTCGATGGAAAACGTCCTAGAGTATTACAACATATTGAATAATTATTAACAAATATCACAGGCCTGACCGTGAGACGTCATTGGGGCTGACGTCCGCGTCCTGGACGTCGACGCGCATCAGCAACTGACCAGGCTTAGCGGCCTCTGACACCGTCAGCCGGTATTCAGAAGTTGGGCACACCGGCCCGTTGTCTAGGCGAGAAAAGAATCAATGTAATCACACACCAAAAGAGAAACAATCACTGATGTTGATACTTTATCCAATATACATTCATATATATGTTATTTATCAACAATGTAATCACATGGTAATAGAGTAACGACGTGTATACTTGTCTAATATGCATGTAGTACTGATCATGAGAGTCGATGTCCGTTCTCAAAGTAAAGCTACATCTACAATAACCGCACTATTCTATACACTATAATTAAACAATACAACCTAACCTAGCAGCACAATTCTACACACCGTAGTAAGAGAATACAACCTAACACCACTATTTTACCAGCTGTATTTAAACAATACAACCTAACCTAACAGTACAATTCTACACACTGTGATTAAATAATACAACCTAACCTGACAGCACAATTCTACACACTGAGGTTAAATAATACAACCTAACCTGACAGCACAATTATACACACTAGTTAGACAGTACAGAACCGTGAAGCTGCACTCACTTCCAATGGGTTTCACGACCGGCATCATGACCATTGTCACATAAGGTCAAATTAAAGTAAGATGAGCTCAGTGCACATTTTGAATGTTATTGACGGACAAATAGGCCAGGTATCGTGAAATCAAAATGAAAATATTCGGGAACGCAAAAAGAAAATATTGGTATACTAATTGGAAAAGTCCTAGAAATGTTGAAGCAAGCCCTTAAAAAGTAGAAATGTTAAAGCACTTGTCGCATTACAGCATAGGCGAATATAAAGAAGGAAAAATGAAATTAAATATGAGTTCACTTCTGACCTAATTATACAAAAGTTGACAACTGCCAATTTAGTTCCTTGGAATATTTTTCACAAGCGTCTAATCTTCACGAAGATTTAACGCATTTAACGCATTTAACGACAACCCTCGCATCCTGAAGGGTTGAAAGTTTACACCCACCATTAACATCGAGGACGATGACAGACAGACGGGTGCGAGCCGCAAAGCTCCCGTCAGAGACAGTGATGGACAGGGAGTAAGTGGCTCGCGTCTCCCTGTCTAGGCTGCCCGCGACTCGGACCTGTTAGAAAAATGTGTTCATATTTACTGTTGTTGCCTTACGTTGGCAAACAACTAAGGAGACGTAAAACTCTACTGATGCTCTACGAATGGGATGCCAATTTAGTCTTATGAGCGTTTTTAATATTTCAGATATATTTATTCAATAAAATGTTACCTACCAATCAAATTCAGTGTTAAAAAAATCCTCGTGGACTACGAACAAAATCATCGTTCTTTGTTGAAAATACCAGAGTAAAATATTTACAGTATGTTCTACGGAGAAAAATGAGCATTGATGTTCTTTAAATTGCATAGTCTCAAAATATGGATACAACAGATCAAAACATTTTCAAATGGTCGTTACAGGAAATTAGTCGTCTTCAAAAACCACTCCAATATTAAAAAAACACATGAGCGTACCGCATCCAGCAGCCAAAGTATGCTGTACACTGCAAAAAGTCTACACAACTCACCAGCCCAGTGTTGTGCACTACGTAAAAATCTACACAATTCACATACTCATTGTTATCCACTACGTAAAAACCCACAAAACTTATCTGTGCAGTGTTGTGCAGTCACGAAAAACCCACACAACTCACATGCCCAGTGTTATGCGCTACGTAAAATCCTACACAATTCACCTGCCCAGTGTTGTGCACTCACGAAAAACCCACACAACTCACATGCCCAGTGTTCTGCGCTACGTAAAATCCTACACAACTCACCTGTCCTGTACAGTCCGCTACAAAAACATAGGACTCACCTGCCCAGTGTTGTCCACATAGAAGAGAGCGGCGTCGTCACCGTCAGCTATGAAGAAGTCGAGGTGCTGCTGCTGGAGGTCTGCATCCTCCACTACCAGCTGGATGATGACAGCGCCTGGCTGAGCATCCTCAGGTACTAGAAGCCGTGGATGAGAAATATGGTGAATTTTACATAAGGTTAAGATTGTGGATGAGCACTGACGATATTGATATTCATTCCACGTCAACAGAAGTGGATGGTAACACTTCCATACTGTGACGGTATGAAGCCAGAAGGATATGCTAGTATGAGCTATAATAAGATTGATAAAGTGTTGGAAATAATGATAAGACACTCTACATTTTTGCATAGATCTTTATAACTATTGATTGCAATACAATAAATTTTTGACCATCGGTAAGGAATAAAACAAGAAGTAACTGAACATTCGAATTTTATATTACAGTACAGTTTTTTGTACAGTTATTACAAAAATACTTTTCAGAGGATCAAAATTTGATGGAAATAAAGATAAGATGCCTTATAAAAAATTACGTGTATCCGAAATATTTCACCTTCGACAGCTAACAATAGAATCAAAACAACACACTGGTGTTCCCCTAGACTGCAAGTAGACATTGTAATATCTTATAATCAGGTTTAAATTGTGGAAAATCTATACTTCTCAGCATGGGCAGAGAAAGTTCTCTCTCGGAATTTGAAAAAGGTCATATAATAGCTTTAAATAGTCAAGGATGCTTCTATAATTCAATTTCGAGGCAGATTAAGAGGTCAAGAACAGTAATTCGATTTTTTTTGCAAAATCCTGAAGCGTATGGATCAAATAAATCCCCTGGACGTCCACCCAAGCTTACTGCAGCCAGTCGGCCCGAATGCTACGTGAGGCTTCATCAACAGAAAAGAGTTCCAAAAATCTTTAAACGTGTCTAAACTTGAATGTAGCTCCAAGAAGAGTTAGGCAAACTCTCAATGCTTCAGAATTTTTTATTTAAAAAGAGGAAAACAAAACCAGAGCGGAAGAAGAGGCTAAGCGCCAGATCGCTTTAGAGTGGCTAAGTCGCCAGATCTAAATTCTATAGAAAACCTATGTGGTGTAATGGCTAGACAAGTTTACGCCGATGACAGACGATTTGAAAACAAGCAGGAGCTTTGGCGTGTTGTCCTGGAGTCCTGGGGAAAATTTTGCAATAAGTTCTTAGGAATTTAGTGAAATCAATGAATGATCGTTGTCCAGATGTTTTGCAAGGGAAAGGAAGTACTTGTAAATACTAGTCGTTTTGATTTTTTGTCTGCAACATAGTTTCTATGGAAATATTATTTAGGGCAGAGTATCTTATTTTTATTTCCATCAAATTTTGTTCTTCTGAAGAGTATTTTTGAAAAAACTAAAAAAACTATACCGTAATATAAAATCTGAACGTACACTTACTTCTTGTTTTATTCCTTACCTATGGTGAAAAATTTATTATATATCAATCAATATTTATAAAGTTACATGCAAAAACGTAGAGTGTCTTATCATTATTTCAATCACTTTAGTTAGCAAAAGTAATACTAGGATAAGTAGTAATTGCACTTGATTAAAGCACCAACTCATCCAGAATGATTTGATATTCATTCACATCAAGCTATCACGCAATAGTTAAACACTAACCTTCCTCCGTTTACAATGCGGACGACCGTCATTCATAAACTTTTTGATCTAAAGTAGATGATATTGAAATTACATCCTTCACAGTAGAAATTTAATTATTTCCCATGTCACAAACGAGTCAATGGACTCGTTTTCGAAATGATTATAGCTATAAGAAATTTAAATTAGACACGCACCGGAGGCCTCATAAGATGAACTCGAGAAGACGGGTGGGTTGTCGTTGTAGTCTTTGACAGAGATGACGACGACAGCAGACGCAGACAAAGGAACGGAACCTCCATCCGAAGCAATGACGGAGAAGGTGAGACGGTCGTCCACCTCTCTGTCTAGCGGGGCTATGAGAGTAACGGCTCCCGTTTCAGGAGTGACGTGAATAAGACGGGCGATAGAAGGACGAGTAGACGGAGACAGACCATATGAGACCTAAGAAGAAATTCAAGTTCATTTAAAGGAAAAATCAAAGAAAAATAAACAGCAAGAAAAAGGGGCGTCGTAAAAAAAAAGTTGGAGAGAATACGGGGAACGATACTAAATACTACAGAATAACTTTGATCCTCCGTAGTTGTTATTATATAAAGATAATGAGGAACACAAGATCGAGAGCATAGTCTAGGTTAGCACACTTGACCTCACAAAAAACAAGAGAAATAACAAACGGTAACAGAAGTGACGGTAAGTCATCTAAATTACGGATTAGGAACTTCCACTAAAAAACCACGAAAAAATATAATTAACAAATACAGAACATTGAAACTGAATTCATACCATACCATCATCACCACTGCTATCATAACTCCAGTGACATCGCAGGACCTCGCTGCCAAGACGGTCATTATCATAATACCCGTAATGGGCAAATCCTATAACTTTGTTACCTGAGAAGTGTTAATTGCTGTAGTTGCGCTGCAGGACATTCACCTCCAGTGCATCTTTCTGATATACTCGTATACTGACTTTAGACAGCTTCTCATGCCATGCTGTATGTCACAATGCTTTAAGAAATAGAAACAAATTTTATCTATACTCGCTACATGACCGTGAAACTTTCCACGTGAAAATAATTTTTTTTAAATGTAACACTGAATACTCAGCGCCTATTGAATTCTGTATTTATTTGTCGACAGACCTGGCCGTTGTTGCCAGCATCACGGTCAGCAGCCGTGAGCAGCAGTACGGTCGCCCCGACGGCCGTGTTCTCAGCGGCATCCACAGAGTATGACACGGACCCAAAAGTTGGGGGGTTGTCGTTCACGTCCATCACCTGGGGAAGAGAAAAGATTATTTACAACGTAACTGAATTCAATTCAATTTACCTCGGGTAATCGGGATTTTTCCTCGCCTGATTAGGGGAAAAGATTATTTACATCGTAACTGAGCGCAATTCAATTTCCAATCGGGGTAATTGGGCTACTTAATCCCCTGGTGAGGGTGAAGAGATTATTTACATTGTAACTGAATGAAATTCAATTTCCCTGGGGTAATAGCGCATTTATCTCGCGTGGTGAGAGAGAGGAGATTATTTACATCGTAACTGAACTATATTCAATAACTAAGCCGGGTAATGGGGCTAAAGAGAGAGTCAGGAATGCATTTTCATTGTCTGGTGACTTTATTAGGCACGGCCTCTCACTCAGATTCAAAAGGCTCATTTCGCTTGATTTTTGACTGAATTCACAAAATAAAATTCGTATATGAAAATAACGGCTTAATTAACTTTAGTAAACAGTATAATCGAAGTTTGTTGTATTAATAGTAAATGCAAGGACACCACTTTATTGAAGATGTACGTAGCGACATTCTCGAAAAAATATATGTATGAACTTCAAAGCAAGCACTCAGACTTAGTGTTAAAATAATAGGTTCAATAATGACATTGAGGTTTTGAAAAAATACCTTTCTCAGAGAAGTATTTTTTACAATTCTTACATAACTATAGAAGCTTAGAATTAAGCATGAAAGTGAAAAACTTCTTCTGTTAGGTAATCAAGCTCTAACCACTTATGTGGCTATTTTAATTCTTTTGTATTGTTTCTGCTCGATGGTGATTCGAAACATTATATTATGTGTGTTGTTTCCGCCTAATGATTATGTTTGGTACATCAAAACATTGTGTTTTCATACAGGTATATTGTCTTTATCAAAAGGATAAACAACTTTTTTGAGACTTTTTAACACGTAATGAGTTTGAACAATCGTAAGCTACGCAGTTTGACAGCCACTCACAACGACTTCGATGGTCATGTAGTCAAGAGACGGTGGCGTGGTCAGAGTCTGATTAACGACGATGATCTCATGACTGCGACTGGTCTCATGGTCCAATGCCCTGCTCAGGATCACATCTCCTGACGACGACACACTGAACTGTGGAGGCTCATCGTCGCTCAAAGGCACAGCGTCGTCGGACGACGACATGTCACCGTCCGTCACAAGCCAGTACTGGACGGGCATTGGACCGCCAGCCCATAAGTTGGTCACCACTGTGCCTGCACATACACAACTTTGAAACAGCGACAACCACATGACGTGGAATAAAATGATAACCACTGATAAGAACAGAGTAAGATTGTATAGTAACGCATTCCAATTCGAGAGCTATTTATTCATTTCCCTAGGATTCTAATATCAGTTAAAATGAATAGATCTATCATAATAGTGTGTTATAAAGAGTACGTACAGATTTATCATCATAATGAAAACCAAAAAAGCGCGTGAATATAATATAATGAATAATATTAACAAACTGTCTGTTTACAACTTAAAAGTATCATAATTGAAATGAATGAAATATCATCACAAGGAAATATAAGGAATGAATAAACTGAGCAAGTGCTACAAGTCAGCAACAATAGAGGCACCGTTTCAGTTCTGTCTGCTGTTTGAACCTAAGGCCGAGTGTTTTGTTGCGTCAGCTCTTGCTGAAACGTGGCGAAACTTGAAAAAATTACGAGGAATAGATGAATGTAATACATGCACTAAAGAAACGGATGAAGTAATTACGTACATCAGGGAAATGGAGAACGTACTACATACACTAAAGGAGTGGAGATGTAGGTATTACATACACTAAAAGGAGTGGAGATGTAGGTATTACACACACTAAAAGGAGTGGAGATGTAGCTATTACATACACCAAAGGAGTGAAGATGTAGGTATTACATACACCAAAGGAGTGAAGATAAAGGTATTGCATACGCCAAAGAAGTGAAGATAAAGGTATTGCATACGCCAAAGAAATATAGAATATGTATAGACGGTGGAAAAATTGGCCAAAAAGTAAAGGGTGAAACATAGAAGATGGAAGACAGCAAAACAGACATGCAGAAGAAGGGTAAGAAGTAAACGAAGAAATATCAAAAACTAGGGATGAATAAAAAAATACGAGAGTGGTGAACAGAAAGAAAAAAGGAGATACAAGTGAAACAAGAAAAGTACTGAACAAAAATTAATAAGGGAAAAATACGGAAGAAAAATTGATAAAGGAGCACTAGTGGAAATAAATTAATATAGGAAAAGTACTAAACAGAAGAGAAATAATCTAAAAAGGGCCAAAGCTTGTACGACCAGAGAAGGGCCCAGTCACCACGGCGCACACGCACCGACGGCAGCGTCCTCCAGCAGGAAGAACCTCTGGAAGGGACGAGGGCAGTGGGGGCGCGTGTGGGTGGGGGGCAGCAGGAAGGCGCTCACTGGTACGTCAGAGTGCAAGGGCGGTGACCCTCCGTCTGTGGCTCGCACGAAGAACTGGTACACAGCATTAGCTGCACGCACAAGCGTTTCAGGTTTTAGTGGTTCGGGTTTGTTTGCCTAAAACGCACAGTTTTAGAAAACTGTGGACACTTCATTACTAGTGAAATAGCTCTCAAACAGGTGACCTGTTATTGGGTACCTTAAAAACAACGCATCTAATTTATGAAATGTTTTCTAGCGCACAAAAAGTATTCTATTGCATTTAAAATAGCTATTTTTAAGAATGTCTTTCAATTTAAAGGAAATGTAATTTACGTTTTGCTAAAATACTTTATTACAAATGTACCTCACTATAAAACTTATTCCAGTCTCTCCACCGCTAAACATGAGATAATCTCCAAGTAAGATGACTCAATCGCAAGGCACAAAGCACCTTGGCCAGCAGCAGCCTGCTTGAGGTGTATGCTGCCCGTGTGGGTGTCGATGTGGAACATGTGGAGGGCGAGGGAGCTGTTGGACTCATACATGGCATAGGTGACAGTGCTGCTGAGGCCATCGTCGGCATCACGAGTTGCAACCTGCCAATGTAATTATTATGTAACATCACATGTAATATACAAGTTACACACAATTATGTGTACGTACATTATATACGGTAGTCTACTCCCGCTAATATTATGTATTGTATCAGTGAATTAGATATTTTTTCTTAATGAATAACATGTTTATGAAAAATTGTACGTAAAAAAATTCATCAAGATTTAAAAAAATTTTATCGAGTACAGTAGTACCTTGGTTAACGACCACAATCCGTTCCTGAAAGCTGGTAGTTAACTGAAACGTTCGTTAACTGAATAAATTTTTGTGGACTATATTATGCAAATAAAGCACTAAAATAACACAAAAACACGGATGCAACACGATAACAACAGGCAACGTCTGACCTCAAGAACGTCTCGAGTGCGACTGAGATTGGGATGCCGCATGGGTTCTTTGTCTTGCTGTTCGTTGTCCGAAAATTTGTTCGATATCCGGGACAAATTTTCAGCGAAATTGTTGATCGTTAACCGATTTGTTCGTTATCCTAAGCGTTTCTTTAACCGAGGTTCTAATGTTTTCATAACAAAAAACTGACTCCAGATATTAGACGAGAATGTCGTTGAAAAATGTATGTACTAAAGTTTTATAGATACATGCATACATATAAAGAAATGAATATAGTAATTAAAAACATATAATCTCCAAACAACTACACCATTAAAAATTAGTCAGTGAACTTTAAAACCGAGATGAAAAAAGACGGTACGACTTCATATTTTCAATTGGAATAATAAATTCCTCTTAAGGCAGCAGTGAAACATATTAAACCTACAATTCTTCTAACGCAACCGCAGACACAGAAGTAAGCTACAGGTAACATAAACATAAATATTCATTTTCAGTATTTGCAATTGCTCGATTTGCAAATATTTTAGGAATGTTAAGTGATGGCTGTTTGCTTTATAAATAAAAACATTTGAACTAACAGGAGTTAAATCGAGTAAATTTCATTTTGTTTGCAGTAATACAATAAGGCAGGAAATTCATAAGCCCAACCAACCTCTCTTGCTATGCTCACAAAATGGTTCGAGTGTTTATCTCGTAGTTTACTAAAAATTTCTAGAATAGTTATCATAGCCTCCAAGATTCCACGCCACATTACAGCTTGGTTTTTGTTATGGCATTTTCGTAAGGGTCCTAAACTCACTTTGAGGATGCAGAGAATGGGTTATTATTAGAATAATTTCCACACAAAAATTTCATTTTTAACCCCCTTCCTCTTAAAAACTGGAATGGTTACTACAAACTCTTTATTAAATGATTCCATTTTTTACAAAACTTTCCCCCCAAAGGAGTCATAAAATACAAAGCAGCAGATTAATACCACAATCGCACTTTAAAATGAGTTCGGCAGCGAATCATACTCGAATGTACTGTTAAAATGTTATCGTTAGTGAAGCAAACATACTCTTCAAACTGTACATCGTGAGCTGTACGTTCCAAATTATATAATCAGTAAAGGCACCTTCAAAATGATATCGTCGACACCGGTGTCGACTCGAACGTTTGCTTGATATTGAGGCAAGGCGAAGATGGGAGCGTTGTCGTTGACGTCGTCAACAAGGATTCGGACTCTCGAGAAGTCCGTCTTGCCTCCGCCGTCTGTTGCTGAAACCACGACTGTGTACACGGATTCGGATTCGCGGTCCAGAGGAACCAGAGTCGAAAGAGTCCCTGGAATTTTAGATGATTTATTAGATACTCGAAGGAAATGTAATCCCCTGATGATATCATTAAGCAAAGGATGGATATACTTATTCCATGATAACCTAAATTCGTTAATATTTTGGGATACAAAAAACGGTAAAATTATTGCAAGTTTGTACATAATTTGTAAAAGAAGCGTAATTCTCAATAGATATTATATAAATCAAAGAGCTAAATTGAAGAATGAACTATACGAACATTAACCCCGCACAAATTTTATTCTTGTCTGGAGAATCCTAAATGAATTAAGTAAATAATAACTCACAATTAAAAAAAGGTATTAAAAGTTTTCCCATACAAATTCATATTCAAATGCAAGGCCATATTGCAAGAAAAAATCTATACCGCTTACCCAGATCGTCGATCGCAAAGAGAGCGGCATGATTGTCCCCCACGATGGCAAAAGTGAGGTGGCCGTACACACCAGGGTCTGGGTCATGTGCCTCTAGTCTGACTATGCCCGTCCCCGGGGGCGCCTCCTCCAGCACATGACCCTCGTACCGGGTCCGGCTGAACCTGTGCAACACGTTGGAGAATACTGATAAGAAACCGAAGATCTCGCAGGGTAGTTCAAGGGATTCTATTGAAGTTCCTCTAGTTGTTTGACACTAATGAAACTATACTTCTCAGGAAAGCTACCACTTTGAATCAATCATAATGAAGTTGTTATTCATTTGAGATGTACGTACGTCAATGGCCTACCAAAATCGGGGACTCAAACTGGACGACGCAGGGCTTGATAGTGAAGGCAAAAATCAATGTTAGAGGTTATCAAAACGAATACTGAACATAAGAGCAAAGTTGAGCAATGTGATAGCAGTGAAGTCCCTGCATTTGTACTCTGCCTGACTGCGGCAAGTCCATTTTGATGAAATGGTAGACCAGTCAAGTATTTTATTCATAGGGACAAGAATGCCAACAGATTGTGAAAGAAAAAACTATGAGCAGTACAAATGCACATAATTACGCAAATAGAGTTTGAGAAATTTCCCTTCAGCCTGAATATGCTCCATTGGTTAACTCAGAGCCATCATTTGCTCCCGCCGTTTGATCGATCACATTTGTCATGCGTAAATATAGCCAAGAGACGTAGCAAGACAACTATAATAATTTGAGCCGGTTGTGAAGATCTAATTTCATCTCGCATTGAAGCTGAGACACAATTACTTGCCGGCCGTACATAAATCCGTCAAAATTATTTCGGCCTGAAGAAACGAAGACAAAGAAAGACAGCAACAAAACTAGGTACCCTAGTGTAGGAGTACCTTGGAATAACATTTGCAACACTCATGTGCGTCAGAAACAAAGAAAAAATAAACATGTATGCAACCTAAATAATAAAGAAACTCTTACAATCCTTTCCGTAGCAAATGCAAGAACTGACTCAGTGGACACGCAAGGAGTGTAAGCTTTCCAAAGTTTCCTACTTGACTCGAAAGTTGGAAGAAAAAGTCTTCCGATGTTGAGTCCATCAAGTGAGTTGAGTCCATCAAGTGAGCTGAGTCCACCAAGTGAGCTGAGTCCACCAAGCGAGATGATTAACCTAAGTGGGTTGCGTCAACACAAATAGTTGAGTAGAAATGAATGATTGCTAACAGTCGGTGTTAGCAATCACGTCAGTTGAAAAAACAAGGTGTGTTTTTAGTTATTCCAGGGGTCAAGACAACTAAACAAGTTGAAGCAAGATGAGTTGCAATATGGGTTGAGACTCACTTAGGAGGGTTGTTGTTCGTGGGCACGATGGAGACATTGAGAGGCGCGAAGGAGGCGTGCACGCTGTCTGTGACCGAGACGTTGAGTTGCACGAAGGACATCCCCAGTAGGAGGTCAGGCTGCACCACGGACACCACACCTGTGTTGATGGGAGGAGGGTAAGACGAGGTTGAAAAAAAGGGAAGATAACTGGTGAAGTGTTGCTCCAGAGTTATGATTCATCCCAAGATGGGAGGATTACTGGAGGAATAAGATAGATAAAAGCTTTGAAAAAGAACTGATGTTTCTTGTGAATAACCATTATGTTTTTACATCGATATCCACGATGAAAACAGAAGCATTCTTAGCATGCAACTTATTTATTAAGTGTGCTACGTTCAGATATGTTCCTAAATTGTGTAGAATTCTCAAATACGCTTGTTTTTCTTCCCATTTAAAAATGAGGTAAATCGGAGGGGACACTCGCAAAATTATGTAGAATTATCTTTGGTAAAACTGATGAACAGCTGGAAATTGTTCATGAAGAATAAAAAATACGTTTGTTGGTGTACAAGCATTTGAAAATCTTAAATCTAAACGAATACTGCTGGCCATCCAAAGTGAATAAATACTACATAAAACATGAAATAAATAATTTCAAAAAATTCCCAAGCGCTTGAGAAAGTATGTCGAGGACTCTCAGTGCACAATGGCTTAAATTTGGAATCTGCTTAGATGTTATAATGACGTACCATCTCTTTTCATCTTGCGACAAGAAAGTAATCTTTGTATGGTAGAAGAATATGACAACAAAAGGAGAGGGTTCTCATTGTTGTAGCACCCATAAAATCACGTTCATTTTTGCTAACCCGAAACTATTTGCCTCCACTAACCAGTGACAGGGTGCACGACAAAGTCGGGTTGTCGGGAGGAAGTGTCGGGGACGATCTCGTATCGAAGTTTGCCGACGTCAGATTTGTCGGGGTCTGCCGCTCTCACCGCCGTCAGCGACTGTCCAGGAGCTGCAGCCGTAGACACGCGGGTCGTGAAGGCCGATGCTGCCCACACAGGGGCGTTGTCGTTGAAGTCTTCCACTGGAAAACCAAAAAAAAGTTTAGAATTTGTGTAACGCATATTTTTAAAAATCTTTTGCCAGCGTGGCTATTTTAGGTCATTCATTTAAATGTCTCATTTTGGTTCAATGGGGACAGCCTTTCTGCTCCAAAAAATATTTTACCTGATTTTAGAAATATTTAACAAAGTTGCGGGGAAAGTTGTTACAGAAATCAAAAGAGCGTTTTTCTATCTTACAAACCACAATTTCAACTATTTTAGTAATCGTACACAAGATTACACACCTGTACGATGTATTCTAATACAAGTATTATTTTCACAAAATTAACATCAAAAACCCCCCCAAAATTTTTTCGGTGGTTACATTTTTCGCAGATTCGACGCAAAAATATTACATGAATACGATCCAGTGGATTCTAACACAAGGAACATCCCTATTATTGACACTTGAAGTAAAAACACATCACATTCTTACATGACCGTCACGCAAAAATTGATAGTCACGAGATACACTCCCAATAGCCATCAAGTAAGAAATCACACCACGCACCCGTTACAATGACTGTTGCTGTAGCGTTGAGCGGAGTAAGGCCGGTGTCCGAAGCAATGACGGTTAGCGTGTACTCCACAGGCCCTCCATCACCCCCGTCAGCGTCCAAGTCTCCCATGAGGACCACTTCTCCTCCGGTGGCTGCGACCGTGAACAATGAACAGCCGTACAGGCAGCCATACCGGACACGGCCGCTGTCACCAGTGTCGAGATCCGTCGCCACGACCTACAACAGAAGCACCATTTGTGCACGATTTAACAGAGGAACAGCTGTACGTATATTTAACAGTTAACTGCACATTTGAAGCACTGATCTAACACTACTAAATTTTTTTGCTGTGATAGTCAACGGCAAACACGGTTGGAAGAATGGCTTAAAGGTTTATTACTTTCAATGATAGTTTTTATACTCGTCTATTTCTATACGTCTTTCTATCACAGCAGGTCTAAAGTGCGGTCTTCGGGACGATAATACAGAGGTTCGAGTTCTGGAAAAGCTATAGAAAAAAGATGCCGAACATAATTGCTCATACTTTGTAGCATGGGTGTAGAAGGGGTCAAAGCGGAAAAACTGGAAACTCCTCCCACTGGATAAACTTTCCTATTAGGTTCTTCATTCCTATCAAGTTCCCTATTCCTATGAGTTCCCAATTCCTATCAACTTCACCACTCTCCTAATGTAAGAAGATAATGCCACATATACTTTCTACTGTCTATTTATTTTTCGTTCATTTCAAGATTTGCTATTAAGGTGTTATAACGACAGGAATAGGCATCTCAAATACGCCAATGTTTTTGCTAGAAGACGAGTTTGACATGAAAAATGAAATTAGCTTTAATATAATAAATACATAATAATCAGTTTGTTTTTAAGCGAGAGGTTTACAGACAAGGCTCGAAAAATGGTATACAGTAGTACCTCGGTTACCGACCACAATCTGTTCCTGAGAGCTGGTCGTTAACTGAAACGTTCGGTAACCGAATCAATTTTTCCCATAAGAAACAATGGAAATAAAAATAATGTGTTTTCATCACCAGTTGATTCGCCGCAATCAATAACATATAACCTGTATGTATGTTTTTTAAATGAGAAATGCAGTATAATACAGTACAGAAAGTGTTAAATAAAAATAAAAACATTAAAGAAATCATTTAAACATTAGAAAACTTACCTTTTTGTGGGGACTAGGATAGTTTTGTGGGGAGGAAGGGATTGAGTTACTACCTTGAGGGGAAATTTCCCTCCATGAACGCATCTGGCATTGTCACTTCGGAGTATTATTATTGTTCCTTCGAGGGCAATTTGTTTTTAATAATATTGTTCCTTTTATACACTCGTGGATTGTCCGAATGGTAGACTAACATTGGTTTAATTTTAAAATCTCCATTTGTGTTAACACACAGCAGAAGAGTCAGAATATTTTACATAGGCTTGTACCCTGACAGTGCTTCCGCTTTCTTTGTAATAAAGGTTCTTTTCGGCATTTTTTTCCAAAATAGACCTGCTTCATCTGCATTGAACACCTGTTGCGGTACATATCCTTCTTCTTGAATTAAATCACTAAAATCTTTCACAAATTTCTCAGTCTCTTCCTTGCCTCAAGTAGCTGTTTCCACATGCCTTACTACACTGTGCATCCCAGTTCTATGCTTAAAAATTTTCAACCAACCTCGACTGGCTTTAAAACTAAAATCACTTTCAGCTCTTGTGCCAGGAGTTTTCTTTAATAAATCTCTATAGATTTCTAGCACCTTCTCACAAATTAAAGCCTCACTGATGTCAGCACCTTCTAACTGTTTCTCATTCATATACACAAGAAGCAAATTTTCTACTTCCTCAATTACCTGAGGCTTCTGCTTAGTTAAAGTACTCACTCCTTTAGGAAGACTAGCTCCTTTGATTTGTTCCTTATTTTTTAAAATGGTCGAGATTGTTGACTTCGACATGTTGCATTCCGCCGCGAGTTCAGATACATGCGCTCCATTTTCATGCTTAGAAATAATTTCTATCTTTATCTCAATTGTTAACCTTTGCCTTTTCATCACACTACTACTCTTGCTTTTAACCTTCTTTGGAGACATGTTTGAGGGCTATATTATGAAAATGAAGCCCTTAAATAACACAAAAACACGGATGTAACACAATAAAAACAGGCAACGAGTGCCTGGTTGGAATACCGCGTGGGTTCTTTGTCTTACTGTTCGTCATCCGAAAATTTGTTCGTTATCCGGGACAAATTTTTAATGAAGTTGTTGGTCGTTAACCGAATCGTTCTTTATCCAAGGCGCTCGTTAACCGAAGTACTACTGTACATCAACGAGGACACTAGAAAACTGAAAATGAACACATTATGAATATTTCAATCACAGTATTTTTGGAATGAGACAATGAAAACAATTCAAACGGTGGGCACAATGTATCAAGAGACTTTCAGTCAAGTTTCCCCAGGTAATGCACTGATGTCATGTGTTTGGAAAAAGGAAAACAAATAACGCATTCAGTATTACCATATCGCAGGTTACTCATATTAATGAACCGGGAAGCACATGCATGAAGTTTGCTGTGAGACCTATAAAGGTGCCGTGCACAGATAAAATGAAAGATAAAAACTGAAATAAAAACAAACGCAGTGTCGATAGGGGGTCTGCGAAATGGCACATCGGTTAGCTTCTCAAAAAAAGCAAACGATGGAAATAAAATATGAAAAATAGTAATCTTAACATCTTATCAACAACATATCTTACCAAAAAGGGCAGCTGAAATTACGATGGACAGGTCAGGAACTGAGAATCAATATAACCTTAGCTCCGCAAATAAGCTTTCGTATGCAAGTAAATAACTCAATGAATGCGTTGTATCACTTCTACCATCACTGTTGACAACCACACCCCTTATGTTGTTGTTGACCACTCCCCTTGTTGCCTTGAGTACCAGGCACAGGGGCGGTTGATAACAACTCACCTTCATTATAGAGAACCAGGCACAACTGCAGTTGATAACAACTCACCTTGGTTACTAGAGTACCAGGCACAATTGCAGTTGACAACTCACCTTGGTTACTAGAGTACCAGGCACAGCTGCTTCCGATACCGTAGCACGGACTGTTGTGGTCTGAAACTGCGGACGGTTATCATTCACATCCGTGACCGCAACTGTGACGACAGCGTCCGCATACACGCCGATGACGGGATCGCGAACGCGGACGGTGAGGTTGTGCCAACGCTGGGTTTCGAAGTCCAGAGGACGGGCTACTTGCAGGACCCCTGCAGGAATACAAGGAAAATTAAGTTGTGTTCGTCGTATTTTTCACGCCGTCGAATCTCACGCAGAAATTTAATGAAAATGTTCAAGTTAGTAATTTTTTATGTAGCCGAATCTAACGAAAAAAAGGCAAATGCTCGTTTTAGAATTGTATTCCATGCTGCAGAGTCTCGTAGAGCTCATCAAACGGATAGGACAGAGGATTGGAGAATTACATTAGAGGATTACACAGAGAAGGAGGCAAAAAAATATAGAAATTTTGCAAACACAGTATCACATTTCTTTACGTTTCTCAAAGGTGTGTTTGAGTCTGGAAATGAGATTTTTCTCATGGTAGAGCCGGACGATAAAACAGATAAGAATTATAACCACAAAGTGAATAAAAACGTTAAGGAATAATGGAAAATTAGACGAGGACATAATTAAACGCTAAAAAAGGGAACTGGGTTGGGAAACAAATATGTGTTCCCTTGGAAGTCAGTTAGAGGTCATGAATTAGCAGCTTGAGAATGCAGTGAACTCATTGGCAAACACAAAGAATTTGTGAAGAAAAAGTAGCGTGGTCAACGTTGAGAAAACTGGAAAATGTACAAAGCAGTGGCATAGATGAAGGAGGAAGAAGAAGCCAGTAAATCACAAGGAAGCTTCTCAGTAACAGAAAGAAATCGACTCTTCCAAAAATTTATTCCTGTTTTCAGTTACGATGAACGTTTGTTCCGCTCGCATTATTTACAATAGACGACACAAGCTTAGTAACATATCAACTTAGCCCTTTTACAGAGAGCTGAACATAAGGAAGAAACAGATGTCACCAATAACAAAGGGACTAACATCAAAACATGCCACAGGTACTTTATAAGTTGATAGCGAATACATGTAGGCTTTGATGAGATATTAACTTTACTTCTGTTATATTAGAGACAGATTTTAACAGCTAACAGGTCTATTGTTAACTGTTATGTTAAGGACAGATTTTAACAGTTCACAGGTCTATTGTTAACTGTTATGTTAGGCACAGATTTGAACAGCTCACAGGTCTATTGTTAACTGTTATGTTAGAGACAGATTTTAACAGCTAACAGGTCTATTGTTAACTGTTATGTTAAGGACAGATTTTAACAGCTAACAGGTCTATTGTTAACTGTTATGTTAAGGACAGATTTTAACAGCTAACAGGTCTATTGTTAACTGTTATGTTAAGGACAGATTTGAACAGCTCACAGGTCTATTGTTAACTGTTATGTTAGGCACAGATTTGAACAGCTAACAGGTCTACTGTTAACTATAATGTTAGAGACAGATTTGAACGACTAACAGGTCTATTGTTAACTGTTATGTTAAGGACAGATTTTGACAGCTCACAGGTCTATTGTTAACTGTTATGTTAAGGACAGATTTGGACAGCTAACAGGTCTACTGTTAACTATAATGTTAGAGACAGATTTGAACGACTAACAGGTCTATTGTTAACTGTTATGTTAAGGACAGATTTGGACAGCTAACAGGTCTACTGTTAACTATAATGTTAGAGACAGATTTGAACGACTAACAGGTCTATTGTTAACTGTTATGTTAAGGACAGATTTGGACAGCTCACAGGTCTATTGTTAACTGTTATGTTAAGGACAGATTTGGACAGCTCACAGGTCTATTAACTGCCAGTGTTAGACTCGTCAAGTTGCTACCCTATTAAAAGTCGTCACTTAAAGGTCATTATTCATAAGATGCCTTCGCAAAGTAACTTCTTAGAGCAAATATATGACATAAGAAGAGACAAGCCATTGTAATTTTTGAGAGCGAATAGCAACAGTCTAAAAAAATTGTTTATAATTTTGGTACTCATTTGAGAAATTTGCAAGGCAAGTTAATGACACTGAATGAATGAAATAAATCTAATTTATATGAAAAGAAACTCGATACAAAATGCCAAAAATTACAGTAAAAAAATTGAAAAGAATTTAGGTCAATGTTGCAAGTAGTGAAGCATTCAATGAAAAAGCGCAGGATCGTTACATTTTTATTTTGAAATTTTTAAAGGTACGCAGGACCCATGTGAACACTGGTAACTTTAACCCTTTCAGTACCAAATTAATTGGGAAGATTTACAGAACTGCCATGCATATATTCTTGGTCTATGGGTTCACATTAGTTATCAAAAAATTTTTGGTGACCCTCCGATCCCCCCTCACCCCCCAAATGGGGTGGGACATATATTTAAAGATCTCAACCGAGCCGCAAGAAACTCCTCTTGCGAGCTGATGGTTATTTGGAGCGTTTGATGTTCGTTCTTTGATCTCTGCCGACATGGCAGAGATCATGATCCCGCTGCCGACATGGTTGACGCGGCTAGAAATACGGCATGGGACTTGGGTAAAACAACCGAATAATTATCGAAGTAATTATCCGACCCAAGAATGGGCCAGAAGGTTCGTTCCTATGGCCTCATTCTATTCTATTCTCTGGAGTGTAAGAACAGCTTTCGTCTTGTTAATAAAAACCATCACTTTATTAGTTATCAGTATCAAGAAACGCGGTAACTATGAACAAATTGTGTTGAAAATACACTGAATAGTCTTTAAAGAGTAGTAAACTAATTTATTCTAGCATCAGAATTTGCACAAATGAATCCAGCCAGCACAAATTAAGCCAGAAAAATTGGTACACATTTAGATTAAGAGGAAACACACGTGTTCACGAATTGTAGCTGCAGAATAGTTTGTGCGAAACAACTTGTGAGAGTCTCGCTACAAGCACAAGCTTTAAAACACGTATGAGTCTAGGAAAGTCTAACTCCATAGGTCCAATTCCATTTCAAACAACAAGGTAGGTACAGTTCCTATTTAAATAATCCAGTGGGTACAGTTCTTATTCAAACAACCCCGTGGTTACAGTTCCTATTCGAGCAGCCTGTAGGTACAGTTTCTATTCAAACAACCCCGTGGGTACAGTTCCTATTCGAGCAGCCCGTAGGTGCAGCCTCTATTCAAACACCCGCAGAGGTCCCTTATCATTTTAACTATAAAGTTCAAACAATTCGAATTATTTAACGTTAAACTACAATCTTTAGCTTGCTGTGCACATCTACCTTGAAAAACACACTCGAGGCACACTTAGTTTTGCTCGTCTGAATGTGCGATACGAACAGCATGTAAGCGCAGAAATAACGATGCAATACCACGTTTTAAGTGTGTGTCCACGCAACATCACGCGTGAAGTGGCTATCCATACACCTGCTTCTGCGTTTAAGCCAACTGTGCGTCTATCTAACTATGAGTATATAAAAGAATGTAACCACATTCGATAAAAGACCAACAGTCAGCACAGACAACTACAAAATTTCACACATTCATGTACGAAAAATACACAAAACACGGTAATTAATCGACAATGTTGAGGATAAAACATCAGCTCGTGTGTGTAGGCGTGACTAAAGCAGCATGCAAACCAAACGAGTCTATTTTAACACTAGACAGAATGAAGGCGTCAATTGACGCATTTTAAAAGCGTAAATGAACACGAGTTGAAATACTTGGCATATTTTACTGCATCTAATTAAACTTTTCGTAGTGTAGTTGACAGTAGGTTAGATTGATAGTACATTAGGTTAACTGTAGTTTAAGTTGACAGTAGGTTAGGTTGACAGTAGTTCAGGTTGACACCCTCAGTCTTTCTAGTGTTAAGGAGAAAGTGCGTAGTGTTAAAAGTCCGACTCGTTTCTTACCTGTGAACTCAGACGCAGCGCCGCCTGGTGTTGGCCCACGTAAACGTTAGTGGTGCATTCGACAGAGTTAGAAGGTTAATGCACAATGGCACAACACAAACTTTAATTAACACAACAAAAATTAGAAAATGTGCAAATATAAGGACAGGTCATCAAGATCTCACAAACACAAATCAGGTGCATGAAAGATCTCCCCCACCAAAAAAAAACGATATTTAAAAACAATGAATTAATGAAAGAAAAACTGTAGTTTACTTGAATCATTATTTAAAAGTTAATTTCATTCAACAATGAGAGAAATGGTGAAAAATCATAATGCGTGAGCAGATTTTTGATGGCAAAATTTAAAAGCAGAAGTTTGATAAAGCTTTCAGTTTTAGAATCCTAGCTGTCACTATGAACTTTACTACCAATCCAACTTCCGTCATCATTCACAAGTGCTTCACACAACATATTTTAAAGATAATTAAATATTTATTTACTCCTATGCCTACACTCAACAACACCAAAACTGCTCTTTGCAACACGAATGAAACTCCAAGTTTTTGTAATGTATAAAAAAATTACACTCAAGAAAGTAGCTGCAATGGGAAAAAATATAATTCAAAGTTCATTTAACAAATGTTGAGAAAAGCATTAGTCATGTAAATTGTGTAACGCAGGCATACATGTAAAAAACTCAGTAAAGTTAACTTTCGTGTATCAGTTTCTTCATCATCAGTGATAGAGGCTGAAGTACTTCAGCATCAGAGAGTAACTGAAACTCATCAGTACTTACTAGAGATGAAATACAGTTACTCTAACTCGCGGTAAAATTCATCAGCATTAATTGGAAATTTATCAGCACTAATTGGAAACGAAATTCATCTGCTCTAACTAGCAAAGAAATTCATCAGCACTAACCGAAAATTCATCGATACTAACTGGGCATGAAATTTACCAGGATTAACTGAAGATTAAAAGATCATCACTAACTGAAGATCAAATTCATAATTTGGGGATACACACATTCAAAAGAGAACGAAATTAACTAACATTTATTGACATCACAAATCAATTGACATTACTCGAGACTGACATTTGGAATTGAAGGAAGATGAACTGAAATTTATCAGAACTAAAGGCAATCAAAAATTTATATGAATTGAAAATGCAAAAAATTATTGAAATTCAAGAAAAGCCCATATTTATCTGCACTTAAACGGCAAAGAGGGCAACAAAAATTCGTAAACATCATGAAGAGCCAGGGTGCACAGCAAATGGTAAATTTATCGGTCGAATGAGTTGCACTGAAGCGGAGAATGAACAAAAAGCAAGAAGCCAAAATAAAAATAATAAACATGCAAGAATTGCAGATATTGATGAAATAGACGCAGAAGAGGAACAAAGAGACATATATAACATTCACAAAAAAGCTTTTCATTTCTCCTCAAAATGCACAAGCTGCGACAATCAACTTTAAATAGAAAGTTAGATCTTGATCGCCAGCTTGACAATCAATGCTAAATAGGAATAAAGTTCTTAATTGTCAGCCTGGTAATCAAAAGCTAAACAATCAGCGTGGCAATCACGCTATGACAGAAAGCATGCCGTCTTTCTTGAGTGACAATGTTCGCTCTCTTGGATGCTTTTATTACGGCGTTTGAAGGCTGGCTAAAACTAACAATGCACTAATCTGAACAATCTCAAAATTGTTTCGAATTATTGGTTGCGATGGACATCATTGCTCCTTACAGATGCCTCTTTTCCTATAGTGTGAAGTTTCTACCCTTCGTAATTGTTCTAAACACAATGAAGCTTGAGTAAATGATTGAATATACATATAATGAGACAAGGGTATCGCAACTCGCTGGCTATGCAGAACATATTTTCTTTTCTTAAGATCTCACTGAAAAACCAACATTCATGACAATGGACAAGTGTTTCAGTATTTTTTTGGCGAGATCATACTCGCTTCCAGTGAAAAGGTAAATTATTTTCAAATTTATGAGAAAATGTTGGTAATTATGATAATAGTTAGAGGGTGCTAAATTTTTATTGTCCATCCTGAAATTCATTATTGAAATGTACTGAAAAATCTACATCTTTTCTGTAGAAATTCCTGTGTGAAATACAGAACATATAAAAAATGTGTGTATTCTCAGGAAGTTTTTACAGGGAACTGTGAAAATGTCCATTTGAGTTCATTAAGGCACAGACAATTGCTTTCACGTATTGTAAGGGTTTCTTTTAACTTTTAGACATGTTGGGGTAGATAAATAACATCATTTAAAGAAATCGGAAACAATAAAACATCAAATTAGCGCAAACGTCGTGAAAAATTTCTTCGTTTCAAATTGATTATGGGGGAACGCTACATTGTTTCACGCGAACTAAAACTTCCTGGAACAAAGAAGTTATTGTTTTTAATTATCATATTTCAAAATTTTTGCATTACTCGAATCAGTTCTTCAATAAGTTGGATTGCAGTGATAGCCACCAAAACTTGTATACAAATCGCCATATTATCGAAGAAAATATATCAATGACATTCAAAATGATATGAAACACAGACCCGAATGACAACAACGTCGTCCAGTTGGAACAAAAACTGAATTCGACCCTTTGGATACCAACAGTTTCTCTCACTACCATCGAGTTCATAGCAAGCAAAGTTAACCTTATAAGGACCACTTTCCTACTTCAAGTACAATAGAAATGAATCACTTAGTCCTACATTCTGAATGTTTCGTTCTAAAGGTAGGTGAAATTAGGTACATAACAAGCCAGTAAATATAGGTAATAATTTACGCAATACTTCGCTCAATCAGAAAATATTTTCGTCGTCATGGGGTTAACTTCGTTTGCAGTGAACACGCCGGTCGGTAGCCCTACCCAAAAGTACCTTCAATATCCAAAGGGTTGATAATATGAAACACAAGAATAAACAGCAAGAAGCAAACCGAGTGCAAGAAATGTACCTGAGCTGAAGTCGAGGGCGAAGTGGCGCCCTCTGTCCCCAGCCACTATGGTGTAGACGAGGGCAGCCCCTGTAGGACTCTCAGCCGTGAGGCGCAGCACTGCAGTTCCCACTGTTGCGTCCTCTGCCACACTCCCATGGAACACAGGCGAGCTGAACACTGGGCCCGTCGCGGAGACGATTCTGGACGTATTTGATTCGCCCTTTAAAGTTTGGTGCTACACATTTCATACCTCCGAAGAGGTCATGATTAATGCTTGATGGTGCAGAAAGTATACCACTTTTTAAAATTGAGTTTCTGCGCTGCTCATCACCTCAAAATTTGTACCCCCATCATAAATGCAAGGGAATATTCCTATGAATCTATAAATTTTTGAGCACAATACATATTCCTTTCCATCAAAAGTATTAGCCTGAAAGAGTTAGTAGGAGCACTTCCAGACGGGGATCTACCTGTGCAAGAACTCTTCGGCAAGGAAGTTGAGCCCTTCCAGTTAAAAATATAAATGAACTATTAGGTAAGAACATCGAATCCTTTTAGATACAGAGCTAGAAAAACATATTTCATTTATCAAGCCAATTGAGCACTTCCAGATAAGGATCTACGAGAGCAATATCTTGTTCTTTTTAGATACGGATGCGCAAGAACTTTTCTGTAGGAAATTAAGCTCTTACAGGTCCGGATGTACAATACAAGAACGTACATTTTCTACGGTTTGAAAATTAAATAAACGTCATGAGAAAAATCTGCACGACATGTGAAAACTCAGCAATGATCTCGTGGGAAACCCGTCAATTGAGGACCTAAATGAAATATTTTGAAATTTAGGATGTAAGCAGTCAAATTAACTAAACTGTAGGTTCAAGAAAATATCCTTATTTAAGCAACTTTAAGAAACTTAGCCGAGTAATACAATCTAGGCTTAGTGATAAAAATGAATGAACACTTGATTTACTGACTTACTAGCAACTTCGTTTTCAATCACAAAAGGATGGCTAAAATCAAAACATATTAATATTAAAACATCAACTCCAGGACATAAAAACCAGTAATCAACGAGTCTTCAGTTCCTGGAAATGTTCACAGTGAACACAGTTAGATCACTTTCATCTACCCAGTAATATGAAGCAACTCCGATAAAAATATCCAGAAAACGAGGCCTTTCCATCATGCGACATACTCCTTATGGAATAAGTAATAAAGAATGCATCAACACATTAGTTCGACTGCAGCCCAGTGGTTCAGCAAGTAGCTCTGAGGATGAACTGAGAACTTCACAACCCAGGCAACGATCAGGAGGCTTTAATCCTCTTTGTTGTGATAGGCAGTCATTTCAGCAGTAATTTATATTCAAAAAACCCGAACATATATAAAACACAACATATACATACCGAACACTAATGAACGTCTTGGCAGACAGAGGGGGTGTGCCACCATCCAAAGCGGATACTTCAAGTGTCATGAACGCTTCCAGCAGCAGAGTAGGACGGGATAGAGACACTTTGCCAGTGTCTGCCTCTATGGTGAAGTGGTCGGAGGAGTCATGCAGCTCGTACCTGACGCTGCCGAACACTCCGGAGTCAGCGTCTACAGCTCGAACCTGGAAAATGGTTGATTCTTCCATGGAATGAACACCAATTAAAAAAACAATGTCTATGCACAATTATGGTACGTCCATACTTAACGTTAGTTTTTTAAGCATCGTATTTGTAGCTTAAGTCTTCAGTTCTATTGTGATTCAAAACGTATGCTTCCAGCAAATGAGCTTTCGATTTTTGAGCATCTCGCAATTCAACGTTTGAAAAACGTGAATGTGATCCGGTTTGCTATTACTTGAGTATTTCAGGTCTGGTAGTCTGTTCATAAACACCTATATGGCCCAAAATACGGCAAAACCACGACCCTAAAATATGGGGTGCAAATATTTCCTAACTCTCTATCATTAAATGAACTCGTACACGGACGGAATAGAAGTGCACAAATATATTAACACTATGAAATTAATAAGCAACCGAATAAAGTAAGACTCGTACATTACACATACTACTTAGCTGAGCAGTTACTGATGCATTTCAGTCTAACTGGCTCTTCACCTGGCAGAGTAAATGTCCGGCCGTTGCAGCCGTGGGAAGCAGCACAATGTACGGCTGTCCCATGAACACCGGTGCGTTGTCATTTGTGTCCAGTACGGCCACTGTCACTTCACCGTTGCCACTACGGCCGCTCCGTGTCTCGCGAGCCTTCACAGAGAGAGAAGAGAAAAAATAAGTCTCTATAGAAATTGCTTTTGATGAATTCATGCACCCATACTAACTGCACTAGCGTAGTTGCAATACACTATACAACACAATATATGGACTGCAAATTGAAGTTTCTCACACATGGGTGATAGATGCACACCGACATACTGGTAACACACAAGAAAAATTAAAAAGGAAGAAAGCAATAATCTTAATTGTTGACCAAATAGCAGGTTCAAAATGTAAAAGCTCACTAAAGGAATAAATAATAACATACTTATTTTTTTGCCTTATGAGAGTGGCCTAAGATGAATAAAATTATTTTTACTCAATTAAGAGAATTTGCTATCACCATATATAAGAACTAAGTGCCCATTATTTCAATTCTAAATTATTATTGTGGCAAAGTATTTGATCAACAAACCTCTTGCTCTAAACGAGCCACAGAGCTACAAGCAACACACCAAGTCAATCCTTCTCTGCTCAAGCGGAGGGTATACAACACTTCCTGCTTCAACTAACCTGCACAATGAGCGAGAAATGCTCCTGCTTCTCCCGGTCAAAGGGCTTTCCGGTGGTCTGCACCACACCAGACGTCGAGGACACGGTCAAATATCCGTTTGGGTTGAGAATGGAATACCGAATGTGATCGCCAGGAGCTGCATTTTCAACTTCAACAACAAGCAGGTTGATTTTCTTGGTCGAATTCTCGGACACATGAGCGAAATATCTTTCTTGGGTGAACCTGAGAGAGTTCTCAAGAGACTCTGCAACAGAGACCACCACGTCAGCTGAAGTTTCGTACAAGCCGTCACTAGCGGTTATGACGAGTCGGTGATCCCTACTAGGGAGTTTGTGGGTGTTTACAAAAATACATCCCGTCTTGCTATCGATGTCAAAATGCATCCCATCGTCTTTTGTACCATCTTCTCGACGTCGTCTTTCATACAACCCTTCGTCTCCCACAATGTTTTCTTCATCAGCTGGATGTTGTTTTCTATACAATTTACCCTTCAAGTCGTCAATGTCGTCGCCACGGCGTGATTTCAGCGAGTATGTTAGTACAGTCGGGACTACTGAAGAAGGGATCTCAGATCGCGTGATTGTTGAGTTCATACCTCTCGAGTCGTCAGGATCAAAGGCCTCCAGACACATAACCTGGACCCCAGGTACGGTAGGTAGATACACTTCTGCATACCGAGTACTCCCTTTGAACTGGGGTGGAGAAAGGTTCTCTTTTTCAATCATGATGGACACCCTGGTGGGGGTGAGGGCTTCCAGAGAAGGGGACCCACTATCTGACGCCCAAACGCTGAAGTGGAGAATTCGACCAGAGAGAGAAGAAAGATCACCAGCAACTCGTACAGCTCCTGGAAAAGGAAGAAAGATACAATCTGATAAACTCCACACAATTCTAATCTTAAACTAAAGTATATTTATCAGCTGGATTACTTGAGATTACAACAAGCATAGGAGGATTACGAAGTTATTGAATCGACGTCCACACTAAAGTCAACTTTCCTTTTTGGAACCTCTGTCACATATTCATTACCAGTAGCTTTGTACAAAAATTACAACTTGATATCAATAAAAAATGGCCCCTAAGCCGATTATAACAATGAACTCCTAAAACCAGTGTTTTACCTTTAGAATGAGTAGCTAGAGCAGCTTTCAAGAGGACAGCCACTGGAGGTGCATGAGTCTGTCTCAGATTAATGAATACTCTTGTTCATTTTAATTAAAATTATTTCGACAATAGAAAGGCAAACTAACCTGTCACTGAATCAACACTGAAGAACTGTGCTGCCTTGTTTTGTCCGGCCAAGGAGTACCTCACTCGTCCATTGGCACCAACATCTGCATCAGTAGCAGACACCACTAGCGGAGACAGCTCTTGAAGATGCCGTATTGGCCCGATAACACGAGACGAAATAGCCTGAGTAAGTGAATTAATGGGATCAACATTGGAACTGGCGGTACCAATACTGGACCGAACTGTACCGACGAGTTCTTCAAAGGTAAGATCCGAAGAAACTGAGGTTTCTTCAGGATTACGCTTCGTCTTAGTAGAGGTTCCCAAAAAGTTAGGTAGCACGTTGGCAGAATAATCAGCAAGCCCGTGGTAAATGTCATTTGAAGACTGGACTGCGTCGAAGTCGAGAGTTGAAGTAGGGTTGAATGGAACGTGGTTAAAATTTCTTGAATGATCGTGCGAGGTTTCACGAGAGTTCCGCTTTAGGTTCAAGAGACGAGTTTGCTGCTTGTTGATATTCGATGACGACGAGCCATTAGAAGGCGACAACGCGTCGGTGACGTCAAAGACGAGGGTGCCCACTTTAGCGCCTTCCAGTACAGCGCCCATGTACTCCAACTGGCGCCACTGTGGGCGCTGGTCGTTCTCGTCAACAACAGAGATGGCCACCCACGTTGACCGGGAGACACCCCTCTGTGGGTCAACACAGATTAGGCTTAGATTTCATGGTCTTAGTGATAGAGTTGATGAAGTCGCTTTTCAAGTGGACATCAGAGAGAAGAAAAATGAGAACATCAATAAAAATCAGTATGGGAAGAGCCTATCGTACGATACGCAGGCAACACTACTCTTCACGGACAAAAATCAAGTAAATAAATGTACTACATCTGTGAAATTACAACTGTAACAGAATCCTACGACCAGCGCCTTTGATCATGAGTTAGAGACTTAGTTTCACAGCTGGCGTCTCTCTCTCTCACACGAATGAGAAAAGATATTTTCAGTGTTTCTATCAGAGGGAATGGGTGTTAACAGACAAAAATCTTCAATACTGAACAAGAATTTTAAAAAGTTTCAGCGTACCAAATGAAAGCACGAGAGATAAAAACGTAGTGTAGCTTACTTAAGATAGTCATAGTGAACCGTGTTTGTATATAAAATAAACTAGTTCAGAATAGAAAGAGAATAATTTTTTGCACACTGTGCAATATCAGTTGAAATAATTTAATAAAATAAAGAGTTATTGAGAACAATTTGAAGTAAAATAGAACAAAATGAGGCAATAGGAACGAGCCGTTTAGCCCATTCTTGGGTTGATACCCAAGTCCCATGCCGCAAAGTACTAGAACAGTCTTCAATTTTGCCACGAGAAATGCATGCGGCAATTATAGAAATAAAATAAAAGAATGGAAGTCTACTAACCGCGTTTGTTGCAGTAACAGTGAGGTTGTAGTGCGGACGAGCCTCCCTGTCGAGAGGAGCCGCTAAACTCACAACTCCTGATGCAGGGGTCACGAAAAACATGGCCGTCTCCTCGTCATCCCCGTCTGTGATGGCGTAACGAAGAGCAGACTTCGGGGACGATGCAGCGACGAGGGCGATAGCAGTCCCTCGTGGGGCCCACTCACTTACTCCCACCGTTTTATGAACCTGGCTCTCCCCACCCCCGGGGATTGATGTGCCCCATGAAGGTGGGTCGTTCTGGTCTGGGGTGACAGTAACAGACACCTGCAGGGATGCAGACCGGGGCTCTGGAGCGTGGTCTGTGGCGCGGATGATGAGTTGATGAGTGCCGCGTTGGTGGAGGGAGCGAGCGAGCCGTAGCACCCCTACTGCGCTATCCATTGTGAAGAAGCCATCGTCATTGCCTGGAACAGGAGGAAATCACATGGCGCTGGATATGATGATCAATACAAATGCTGAAAACCGTTACGTGATAGGAATCCTATATGAAATGAAAAGTGTTAACATTGGACAATTAACATAATCGCAGAATAAGGACGCAACGCGTAACTTTTAAAATCCTATGACAATTTCAATAAGAATCGAATCTAACCGCATTCATGCAATGGAATGAACAATTAAAATGACATTTGTATCCAAAACATTTTTTGTATATCAATCAATTCCTCGACAGCGTCATTAAATAATAATCAACATCCCTTACCCTCGACAGTGTGATCAAATAATAGATAAGAACATCTCCTACCCTCGACAATGTCATCAAAACACGACAAGTACATCCCTTACCCTAAATAAAAGTCATCAAACAACAAAGAACATCTCTTACCCTCAACAATGTAATCAAACAACAAAGAACATCTCTTACCCTAAAAAAAAGTCATCAAACAACAAAGAACATCTCTCACCCTCAACAATGTAATCAAACAACAAAGAACATCTCTTACCCTAAAAAAAAGTCATCAAACAACAAAGA